>CABHPH010160291.1:26846-47889 GCA_902168325.1 Peromyscus nudipes | reverse complement strand
TGTTCCCCTCCAAGATTATGTGTTTTACCTTTTTTTTTTTTTTTGTTTAATGCCTGCCTGAAATCACATAAGACAGTCATACAAATCGGTAGTGTATCCCCAAGTTCAAAAATTTGTATGTTCCCATCATTTGAGACAAATAAGTATGATAATCTAGAATGGGAAATTAACGGCCAAGATAATCTTGGAGGGGAACAGAAAGGACTGAGTTTATGGCTATCACAGCCAAGAACAAAGCCCCAGGAGGAATGTCAGGGGTTTTTTAGATCTTGGTATCCTTTCTGGGCAAGTGTCCAGTGCTCCACACTACAGAGAGAAGGACAAAATTGCCGCAGCAGCTCCCAGGAGTGAGTCACACATGCAAGGGAGCTTTCCAAGGAACATCATTTATTTAGTTAGCGAAGGGGGTGCTTTCACCTCCCCCCACCCCATTCATTGAATATTTAAACCACCTGTTTCTGATTGAAAAAGGTAACCAAGAATCAGAGGATTTCTAGAATGTGTAGAAACACAAGGTTCCTGCCCTCAGAAATCATCCAGTTTAGCAACAGGCAAGAAAAGGAAATTTTTACCAATAGGTGATAACAAGGGGAAGAAAGCCTTGATACCCCCAGAGAGGATGGAAGTAAAGCCTTGGAGATTCCGGCAGAGGGGAGATTATTTCTGGCTGAAGGGCTGTTCCACATTAAACCAAGTCTGGCCAGACTTCAACTGTGATGGAGCCCATGGAAGGGAAGTTCATGGACGGCTGCTCTTCTGTAAGACACCTCCTTGGTATAGAATAAGTACGTTATTTTTAGGACTTCCAGTAAGCATCCTCTTACCAGCCTGAAGCTGTGGCTTTGTGCTTTCTAAAATTTCTTTCTAAAATGTTCGTTTTAGGAGTTAATTTCTTTCTTTCTTTCTTCCTTCCTTCCTTCCTTCCTTCCTTCCTTCCTTCCTTCCTTCCTTCCTTCCTTCCTTTCTTTCTTTCTTTCATTGTTTGTTTGTTTTTTGAGACAGGGTTTCTCTGTGTAGCCCTGGCTGTCCTGGATCTCCCTCTGTAGACCAGGCTGGCCTCGAACTCACAGAGATCCACTTGGCTCTGCCTTCCGAGTGCTGGGATTGAAGGCATGTGCCACCACTGCCCAAGGTCAATTTCTTCTTTTAACCATAATAATTAACCGTCTTTCTTATTTATTTATTTTGTGTTCATATACAAGCACAAATGCCATGGTGTGTGTGTGTGTGTGTATGTATATGTGTGTATATGTATGTGTGTATATGTTGTGTGTGTGTGTGTGTACGTGTGTGTAGACTGGTGGATGTGAGTCAGTTTCCTACTTCCACCGTATGTGTCCTACATTGAACTCAGGTCATTAACCTTGACCACACACACCCTTACCAGCAGAGCCATCTTGCTGGCCCTTGGGGTTGATTTCTGTGAATGAAGCTGGGCTGAGACCGAGTCCCAGTCCGAGGAACTTATGAGTTACGAGCTAAAAAGATTTTATTTATGACTTTTCCAAAAAGCACCTGGGTGGTCTGTGACTGGAGATCCCCGTGTGAAATGAATTTGTCAAATCAAACTAGGAACCCCAAAAGAAAAAAAAAAGAGAAAACAAAACAAAAACAAACTAACAAACACCTGGTGATTTGAAATGAGCCAAATCTAAGTGTCGCCATGATGATTGAGAGTTGGTTTCAGATTTGGATCTGAGATTCTTAGCAGCCAAGGCAAAGAGAGAAGAGGTCTAAGTGACATCAGTCTCACCACTGGAAAAAGAATGCCCATCTTTAAATGAAGTTATAGAAGGGGTTTACATGACAGAGCACCCATAAATGGCACCAGGGGATGTAACAGGCAATGTCCTAATGGTGCTTTTATAGAAAAACAAAAGTGTATATAACAGACCCACTTCTTGTAATAGCTTCCCCCCAAAAAAAACAAGATTTGAGTAAAAAAAAAGAATCTTTGCAGAGTTGTGTTTTTAGGGGTCCACCTTGAACACCAAATGGCATAGCCACCGGGCTGCTTTCCCTATAGCTAGTCTCTTTGAAGGGATCGATAAGAGCCATTTTTAAATTAAGCAAGAGCCCAGTGTGTTGGTATTGCTTTTAGATGATGGAGGCCAGTTTTTCGGGCACTGAAGGCTAAAACAGCCAGATTTCTCCAACAGTGGCAGAAACAGTGTTTTTATAGAGAAGGACTACCCTAGATTGCCTCAAAGGTAGCTGGTAGGTCCTCTTGAGGGTGAGCCAAAATTTTCCTTAGGAAGTCGCTTTGAATGAGCTCCAATACTTGAACAAATGTTCAAGTCCCCAGAGCTCCTCACTATTTGGGCATGGAAACCATTTCAAAGCTCCTGTTCCTGTATCACTCACAGTGGCTGGTGGACAGCTTCAGCCAGCCTCCCATGGGTACCTCAGACCTTCAGGTGGCTTCTGATCAGCACCTCAGACCTTTAGCCAGCCTCCAATTGGCACCTCTGACTGGACAAGCTGGCCTCCGATCGGCACCTCTGACTGGACAAGCTGCTTTCCCATTACACTCCAGGGTGTGAACTTGTGGTAAAATGGAACCAAATTCTGGTGTTTGTGTCCACTGTGAGATACTACAGACATCTCTAGTTTTTAACCATCAACCGAGGTCAGCAGACTATGGGACAATGTTTATCCTCCTAATTGCTGTGACAATGGACAATTTCAAGAGAAAGCAGTCACCCCATTTTATGAGGAGCATAAATATCGTACTTGATATTTTTGTTTGTCTTGATTCTAATAAGGGTATTGGGATGAAGAATGTTTTTGAATTTTTTTTTACTGTTACAAAATATTCAAAACAAAATCTACCATTTCAAAATTAATTTTTTCTTTTAAACTTACAGGAGAGTTTATTATTTTGGCTTACAGTTTGAGAGGCCACAGCACATCACGGTGAGGAAGACAGCAGCAACCTAAGACAGCTGGATACAGCCTCCAGTCAGGAATCATCCACTGTTTAAGAAGGTTTATTTTTTATTAGTTTAAGTGTGTGTGTGTGTGTGTATGTGTGTGTGTGTGCATGTGATTGAGGGTGCCCTCAACAGGTCCGAAGTTTCAGATCCCCACATTCCCTGGCAGTACAGAGCATGGAGAGTTACAGGTGGTTGTGAGCTATCTAATCTGGGCCTGGGGACCGAACATGGGTCCTCTGCGAGAGCAGTCGGCACTCATAACTCTTGAACCATCTCTGCAGCCCTCAGAATCAATCACTTTTAAGTATCCGAGTCTTGTGGCATTTCCATTCACACTGTTATGGCCCACCCGTTCCCCAGAACTCTTCATCTTCCCCAGTAGAAATTCTTTATCCATTAAACGTGAGTTCCCCTTTAAATTCCTCCCTGGAAAACACCACCTTGCTTGGTGTCTCTATGAATCTGACCATTCTTGATACTTCACATAAATACCATCATGTAATGTTTGTATTTTGGCCACTGGCTAATTTCACTTAGCACACTGTCTCCAAGGAGAATGTTTTTAAAGGGACAGTGCTAACAATCTATGTTGAGACCACGTACAGTTCTTTTCCACAAAAAAGGAAGAGCTGGTGAAATTTGCAAGTCTATTTCACTCTTCTTGGCATGTTTTCCCACACAATAAGAGGGAAACACTAGATGCACAGAAATCTGAAGGGAGGGTTTAGATTGATTATGCAAAGTATTATTAAGTTTATAATTTGTGAGGTGCAGGGAGTTGTCAATAGGTACTGTGTGTGAACAGGTTCCTATGAGAGGAATTGTTCAAAAGAAATAATTTGGTAAAGCTGCTTCCTCTCAGTCAGAAGAGGCCACAAACATCATTGATTGCTTGAACAAATACATGTTAAACCCAACAGCTTAAAACAGCCATTTCACTCATGATTTTGTGAGTTGGAAATTCGGGGATGGCCCTCCTGGGAGATTCTCACATGGCTGCCCCAAGATGCCAGCTGTCATCCGTGGAAGATTGTTCAGAACTGTGCAGCCACCATGGCTGAGCTGAGGATGTTGGCCCTGGTTGGAGATCAGCCAGGACCGTCAATAGGCCTGAGACCTATCCAAGCACAGCACTTGCAGGGTCTTTAGACTCACTCCATAACCATTTGTTTCCTCTAGCACAGTGGTTCTCAACCTTCCTATGCTGTGACCCTTTAATACAGTTCCTCATGTTGTGCTGACCCCCCACCCCCAGCCCAGCGTAGAATTATTTCGTTGCTACTTCATAACTGTGATTCTGCTATGGTTGTGCATCATAATGTAAATACCTGATATGCGACTCCTACAGAGGTCGAGACTCATAGGTTGAGACCTGGTGCTAGCACAAGGATCCCAAGAGATCCGAGGGGAAGGCAGAGCTGTGCTCCTTCCTGACCTTCTTCTGGAAGTCACGTTTGCCCTCTGTTGGTTCAGGACAGCTTTCCTAGGATTGTTGTGTAGTGGATGTGCGGTCCACTTCTCAGCAGGAAGAATAACTCCGCCCCTGCCGCCTTCACGTTCACACTAGCAAATTGCTTTGACCTGGAGTTACAATTAGTTGCATGATGACCAAGCACCTCGTAGCACCCAGCCTGAGTGAAACCCACGGCAGACGAAAGGTTATGCCGTTCCTCCGTGACTCGAACGCCCTGTTCTCCTCCTTCCTGTCTTTGACAAGGATGCGATGGCTATAGCTCCCATCATAGCCCATGAGGCAACCTTGAACCTCTAGGAAATGTGAAAAATAAGTCATCCAGAACTTGAGAGCTATCATACCAGCTCTGGATTGCCTCTGTGGAAAACAAAACAAAAAACCAACCACACAATCAGATGAAACAAACAAGTTCATCTTGTTTAAAACACTTTCTCCTACTGCCCAATATTAGCATCTGAGACTAATTGCTAAATGCTATCTCTCACCCCCCACACCCTCTAGCCAACCAAATTATGAATTAGATTTCCATGTAGCCAGGCCTGGGGAGTACATCTGTGGTCTCAGCATTTGGGAGAGATAGAGGCAATGGAATTATGAGTTGGTGGCCAGCCTGAAGCTGCATGGATACATGGAGAGACCATGTGTCTTAGTTAGGGTTTCTATTGCTGTGAGGAAACACCATGACCAAAAGCAAGTTGGAGAGGAAAGAGTTTATTTGGCTCACACTTCCATATCACTGTTCATCATCAAAGGAAGTCAGGACAGGAACTCAAGCAGGACAGGAACCTGGAGGCAGGAGCTGAGGCAGAGGGCATGGAGAGGCCATGCAGAGGCTGATTATTGACTTGCTCCTTATGGCTTGCTCACTCTGCTTTCTTATAGAACCCAGGACCACCAGCCCAGGGATGGCCCCACCCACAAGGGGCTGGGTCCTCTCCCATCAATCACGAATTAAGAAAATGCCTTACAGGCTTGCCTACAGCCAGATCTTACGGAAGCATTTTCTTAGTTGAAGCTCCCTCCTCTTGTATGACTATCTTGTGTCAAGCCGACAAAACTATCTAGCACACCTAGTTCTGTTTTTCATTTGTAAAGAAAAGAAAGAGGAAATAAAGAGAAAGAGAGATTTCAGTGTGGTATTCATTCTCAAATACAGCTTTAGTCAGAAACAGACCCTTAAGTATCTAAAACTCCTTTAATAAAACATCGATGGAGTAGTCACTACATTGATTAAAAAAAGACAAGGAAATAAACAGTTGCAACATGAGGTGGTAATGCTAAGGTAGAAGTATGTAAAAAATAGTGTTGGTGGACACAGCCCAGCATGATTCTCTTTCCCAGCATGTTTTCTTGCAGTGCGGTTTCCTGGGTTGGGTTGGATCTAGATGATGAGTAGCAGTTTCTAAGCTAAGGAAGAAGCAACAGAACATTCCTGGAAGGTGGAATATCAGACCCCAATGCCTAGGAGCATGTACAACACGGTATGTGGCAAGTCCTGGGAGTCTGGTATTTTGGGAAGAAAGAACCAGTGTAGCAGAACAGTTACAGTTGCTTGAAGGGTGAATGAAGGAGGGGACAGTGAGGTTAGAGAGAAAAGATGGGAACCAAAGAGCCCTGATGGCATGTCCATCAAGGCTACAAGCTGAGACACTGTGAATAGATCAGAAAAGTGTATCATTGTTCTAATGCTGTGGAGAGACACCAAGACCGTGACAGCTCTTGCGAAAGAAAACATTTAATTGGGGCTGGCTTTTGGTTTCAGGGGTTTAGTCCACTGTCATCACGGCAGGGAGCAAGGCAGCATGCAGGCAGACACGGTGCTAGAGAAGGCGCTGAGAGTTCCACATCCGGATCCACAGACAACAGGAAGAGACAGTGAGCCGCTGGGCCTGGCTTGGGTTTTTGAAACCTCAAAGCCCACCCCCAGTGACACACTGCCAACAACAAGGCCACACCTCCTAATGCCTACCAAGTCATGCCCTCTCCCTGATGACTAAGCATTCAAACATGTGAGTCTATGGGGGCCATTCTTATTCAAAGCACCACACACAAAAAAAAAAGTGTTTTGGAGAAGAAGACATTGGAGCAAGGGGCTGAAGAATGTAAAAGAGTGAATCCTGTGAACATGGGAAAGAAACATTTCAGAAAGTAAAAACAAGTGTGTAACTGGGTGTTTCTCTGGTCCTGCCCAGCCCAGAGGTCCAGACAAATTTCTCCCATCCGCAGTCTGCAGTCCCACAGCCACTTATAAAATAATTACTCAGAGGCTTATTTTAATTACAAACTGTATGGCCTATGGCTCAAGCTTCTCGCTAGCTGGCTCTTATAACTTAACAACACATTTCTATTAATCTATGTCTTGCCACGACTTACCGGTATTTTTACATCTTGCTTCTCCTGGAGGCGGCTCACAGCATCTCCCCCACTCTCCTTCCTTCTTCTGTCTCTTCAGTTCGAATGTACTGCCAAACCATATCCTGCCTTGCCATTGGCCAAACAGCTTTATCTATCAACCAATCAGAGCAACACATATTCACAGCGCACAGGACATCCCACAGTACAAGTGTGTCGTTCTAAGGGAGGGGCATGCTGGCCTATGGGGGGGCGTCAAAGACATTAGTGTGCTTCTCAGCTTTCTGTGGTTGTGACAAAAATACGCGAGTGAGACAACTAAAAAGAAGGAAATTTTAAATTTTGACTCATTTTTTTTTTCCCAGAGGTTTCAGTCAGTGGTTAGTTCTCCCTGTTGCTTTTGGACCCATGATCTTGGCATGTCACCCTGGAAGCTTGGTCATCTCATGGAAAGGATGAACAACTCATGAAACTTCTTTGGTTGCATCCACTAACATTTACCTTTGAAAAGTTCTACTGATTCCTAATGGTGCCACAGGCCGGGACTGATCATTTAACGCATGACCTTTGGAGCACTCCAGATCTAAACTATAGCAGTTTTCATGACCAGGAACCAATCCTGGAAGAAACGGGGGAAACAGATCAGAGGAACCAAGCTGTCCCTGAGAGTGTTTGGCTGTAGGTGAAGTACAGCTGAGTAATGTTGATAATGTCGATTCGGAGCGTGGTCTTAACCCTAAGCATCCTTTGATGTTATAAATGAGCAAAGCTGCAGGAAACAGCTGTTCCGCCCCTTGATTGACAGCTGGCAGACCCTTCCCTCAGGCCTGGCTTCCTTAACAGCCTGGAGTTGCCAGCTAAGCAGCTCCTTCCTTCACTGCCTTATGTGAACATTCATTCCATGATTGCTCCAAGGAAATGCCAGGTTAGCTGCAAGACCCACTCCAACCGCAGCTGCTGTGGAAGGCGTGACTCCCGAGCGAGAGGTCTTATTTTTAGGCACGACTGCTGCAGGAACCTTTCATCTGCTTTGGAAGACTCCACCCCAGGTAACAGCGGCCTCAGAGAACTCTGAATGACCCTCCACTTTCTCATGCAGGGAAGGGAGGTAAACACCTGCCCCCTGACTTATCTAAGAGCCTGCAGCCGGTAGAATTGACTACGGGACTGCGGCTGATGAAATGGCAACTGGAACACTAGCCCTTCTAACCCTTTTCTAGCTACACAAACAGGTAATTTCTCCAAGAGGCTTCTCTCCTGTGTTGCAACATTAGGCCACAATTAAGCTTCCTTCCAAATGGTATTTTCCATGCTTGGGGTCTCATTGGTAGAGCTGACTGAGCTCCTTATGCAAAGAAAAGACCAAACCCCTTGGAGTCCAGGAATCTGCAGGTAGGAAGCTGCAGTACAGCTCCAGAGTCCCAGGAGCAGAGAGAGCTCCTTCTTGCCCAAGGCTCAGAGCTGTAAAACCAAAGGGCCACTGAGAGGTAAGGGCCTGATGCCTGAGGCCCTGAGCCAGAACACTGAGAGACAACAGTTCAAGAACTCCAGAGAGTGATCAAGACAGAATCTGTAGGACTATGGACGGTCAAAGTGTGGAGGGATGAGACAGCTGGAAGCTGAGATGCTGAAAATGACTGGCCGGTAAGACATGAA
This sequence comes from Peromyscus nudipes, assembly GCA_902168325.1. Lineage (NCBI taxonomy): Eukaryota > Metazoa > Chordata > Mammalia > Rodentia > Cricetidae > Peromyscus > Peromyscus nudipes. The sequence continues at coordinate 39,471 of CABHPH010160291.1, read as the reverse complement.
GGCAGTAGCAGAGTTTGCAAGAGTTCAACAGAGCAGTTAAGGGTTAATTTGCCAAGGGTCCCAACACTTGAAGCTCGGAGTCCCTCCAGCCAGTGAGTGTTAGGACTCGGTGTTGGTTATTTTTCACTGTTGGTTATGCTACGGCGCTGGTTAGACGGCGCTGCACCCTCCCCCTGGCTAGTCGCCGCCCGCGGCTGCCATGCCGGCGGAGGAGCGTGCTGATTAAAAGAATCATAACCATGGTTAACCTTTTTAGAGCTTTATTGGGAGGGGGAGAGGGAGAGAGAGAGAGACAGAGAGAGACAGAGAGAGAAGGAGAGAGAGAAAGAGAGAAACAGAGAGACAGAGAGGGGGGAGGGAGAGAGAGAGAGGGAGCCCGATGGGGAGGAAAGGAGCGGAGAGAAAGAGACCGAACAGAGCGCCCACCCGCTTTTTAGGCTGGGACACCAGCGAAGGTTGATGACGTAATTAAAGACCAAACCCTTACACTCGGGACTACTACATTAAGCCCCCAGCTTCAAAAGCCGGAAGCCTGTGATGGTTAACCTTGCTTCTTTGATGGGAGCTGGATCGCCTAGGAGACAAACCCCTGGACAGTCCTGTTAAGGCCTGTGTAGATAGGCCAATCAATGTGGGACGATCCACCTAAACTGTGGGCAGCTCTGTTCCAGTAAGCAAGGCTAGCCCAACACTCCTGGTGAAAGCAATGACAGAGAGGATGAGATTGGGTGATTTCTAACTTTAGTTTGGTATAATCTGATGGTTCTCTCTTACCTGCCAATTCCCGAATAACCACTCAGAGGCTTAGTATTATTTATAAATGATCAGCCAATAGCTCAGGCTTGTTATTAGCTAACTCTTACATATTTCTTATTTATGCTTTGCCACGTGGTGGTACCTTTATTAGCATGGCACGTTCATCTCCTGTTCCCTCTGCATCTGGCTGGCGACCCTCTGACTCCACCCTTCTCCTACCCATCATCCTTTGTTTGGTTACCTGCCTATACTTCCTGCCCTGGCTACTTGTCTAATCAGCATTTTATTAAACCAATTCCAGTAACAAATCTTTACAGTGTACAAGAGGATTATTCCACAGCAGTTTGGAGGTGTGAGAAATAGGATCTGGGACCCTGAGTGGAGAAAAAAGGATGACAATCAAGATTTATTATTGTTTTTGTCTTTGTTTTTGTTTTTAAGTAGTTTAACAATGTGGATTTTTTTTTTTTTTGAGACAGCTAGTTGGGGTAAAGCTACATCAGGACACAATGGGAAAGTTCCCTTTTCAATCTATTTTTCATTGCATTCATTGTATTTTTACTGACTTACATGCCTCATACAGGCTATAAAGAGAACTGTTATTGAACTGTTTGTAAGGGGAAAAAATAAAAACTCTCCCTTCCTCCATGATCCATATTGCCAAATGGAAAAAGAAATTAGGACATGCATGGCATTGGAAGCCTTCGGACTGATTTTTAAAAAGAACATGCAGTTTAATTTCAAAGCCTCCACAATCAGAATTTTGTGAACATTATCTACATGCTTCCTTTTTCATTTTAATTTCAATTAATTGTAATAAGTGTAATATCTGTGTTGTGTGTGCCCCTGTGTGGAGGCCAGGGGGCCATGTCCAGTGTCTTCCTCTGCCACTCTCTACCTTAATCTCTGAGATAGGGTTTCTCCCGGAACCTGGAGTGCCATCCTTTCAGATAGACAGTCTGGTCAACAATCCCAGAAATCCTCCTGCCGCTGCCCCAGCTCTGGAGTTACAGGCCAAGCCATGCCCAGCTCTTTATTTATTTTTTTCAAGCATTTTACCCACTGAGCTGATCCACCTCCCCACCCCGCCTGCACCAATACTTATAATTACAGTAGTATCTTTTACAAGAGATATTTGCTTATCAAATAAGCAAATCAATATTGTTTTTGTAAGATCTATATTTTATATAAGATAAATGTATATTTATATATGATAAAAGATATCAACCATTGTTCATCATATAAAGTTGTTCTGGAACTAAGTCTATGATGAGCAACTGTTTGCAGCAGCATGAAACAAAATCTGTCCTGTAGTAAGTCCCTTTTCTCAGAACTTAGAGGTAGATGGGTGAGAAGAAAGAAATGGTGAGCTAATTTGCAATGTGATGGAGAGGAGAAAGGGAGGGAGGGGAAGAGAGTGAAAAGCCATTTATTTACACCAGGTCTTGGGTTCAAAACCCAGAACCCCAAACAAAAGGCCTGCTATGAGTGTCACCCACCAACACAGCAAACTTGTAGCAGGTGGGTCTCTTGGGTCATGACTACATCCCTCAGCTCTAACACCTCAACTCTAGCAGCTGCCTCGGGACCCAGATTTGAGTGCTCGCTCAGCAAAGGCAGGGACGGCAGTTGAGTTTGAAGAGCACAGAAGGCAATTCTGTGAGTGTCCCAGTACCGTGTGTCATTTACCGTCTGCTTTAACATCTTTTTGTTTTTCATTATTCCAAATTGTTCTATTCAGTATTTTCCTCCTTCACTTCAAAACTCCGTTCCTCACACCACCACATCTTAGGAAATTCAAATTTCCTTGCATCCCAAGATCACACTCTGAACATGAAGGACAAAATAAATTAAGGAGTGGTGGTGGGTGGGGGCGTTGATCTAGGTGACCTTTAAAACCCCTTCCTGTTCATCGCATCCTGTCCCTCCAAGATTCCAAATCCTTCCCTTCTATGTCACTTTCACTCCTAGATCAACCAAGAGTTGGTCCTTTTGAACAGATGTGTTTGCAGATTTACGCGAGGAGCCCTCCAAAAGTAATTTAGGGCCAGGGGAGAAGGTCTCTTCTCTCTCAGGAGAGCCTTTAGCATGTAATGTCTACCTAATAAGCCTGCAAAGGGTGACCGGTGTCCTTAAAGGTGGAGGGAAACTGGAGAGGATGCAAGCTCCGTGGGCCCTGCCCCAGCCAGCAGCTTCAGCTCTCTCCAGACCCAAAGGCTGGACCAGGGGAACCTAGCTAGGTCCCTCTCAGATCCCAGACCCGACTCAGGTCGAACCACACGCGCGGACCTGATTGGGGCAGCCGCGCGCCTAACAGTGATTTGCAGCCGAGCCGTGGCTGCGAGACGCCCATTGGCTGCAGGTCGGCGCCGCGCAGTCTGAGGGGGCGGAGCCTGGAGGGGGTGGGGCCTGGAGGGGTGGGGCCTAGTAGCAATTTGGCTGCTGCCCCCACCCCGCCTCGCGATCCCTTCCTTCTTGGGGGGTCTCTTATTTGGCAGTCTCCCCCCACTCCCCTCTTGAGAAGAAATGCTAACAATTTCATAGCTGTCGCGGCTCGGCGGCGAGTCTCTCCATCCCCGGTCCCGGGAGGCCGAGCTCGGGTGCTCGGTGGTAGCCGCCCGCCCTGCGGGGGGCCCCCCCCAACCCCCCCACCCCCGGCAGGAGTGCCTAGGCTAGGGTTGGCTTTTTTCTGCTGGCACCCGCAGCAGCTACACCGAGTGGCACAGCAGCACGGAGCAAGCACGCTGCAGGGTCCCCTCTCCTGGAGCACCCCCACACTACGGCTCTCGCCATCCTCGCCACCTCACTCCGAGTCCCCACACAGACACCACCTTCACTTTCACCGAGGCTATCTCGGGCCCTAGCCCTTGTGCGGGCCATCCGCCCCGGCCGGCCTCCTCTCTCCCGGTGGCACCTTCCCTGCGGTCCCCGCGAAACCTCCTGGCTCACACGGAGGGACAGTCCAGGCGCGCATCCTCCGGGATCACCCACACGCATGCTCTCATTCGCATTCTGCCCCTCGCGCCTCGGATCGTGGGAACCAGGCGGAAGCCCCTTCGTCCCTGTCCCTCCTGGGTCATCCATCTCCCACCCAGTCGGCTGCGGAGACTTCAAAGGCTCCCCCGCCGCGGCGGGCCTCCTGACCCCGTGCGCAGGGCAGACGGCTGGGGCGCTCGGCGCGGGGGAGGCCGGTTGGCACATCCGTACAGGCTCGGTCCCGCGGGCAGCCACGTGGGTATCGAAATGGCTTCGGGTCTAGCCACACGACAGTCCCTAACAAGGCCGTGCCACGCTCGGGCCACCTGGGCTGGCCGCCCCCTCCCCATCCCCTCCCACCCTCCTAGCCCCACGCGAGGTCCTCGATTCGTTCCATAGGAAATTTGGATCAGGACTAACTCCCACGCAGAAAAGAAAAATCATTCCTAGTGCTTGCCCCTCTTAAAAAAAAAAAAAAATCCCCAGGAGCTTAAACCACACTTCCTTCTTTCTCTGCTCCCTCCTATTCGGACACCTCTAATTGACAAGCTCTAATCCTCCCATCGGAACTACTTCTGTCCGGAAGATTTGGCCCGGCTTTTCCTTTTCTCTGAGCATTCCTGGAAAAGCCAATTCGTTCTGAGCTGCACTGATGGAGGCCAGGGTGGAGGAGGGCCACTTCCAACTTCTGGCACCACCTGGGTGGTCACCATAACCCAGAGAGAGAGGTTCCTCCTCCACTCAATAAAGACGGCTTTGGCGGGAATCGTTAAGGTTTAAGCCTCTTCGCCATTGATCTGGGGAGTACACTCATCGATTTATATTCATCTATAATCAACTACAGTGTGAGATTTGGGGAGGGCGACGGCTCCCTGTGCGTGACTCACTGTAGCTGCTGCGTCTTTGGTTACGTTGAGTTGAAGCGAACCAGCTTTTTACAGGAAAGCTTGCGAAACACTGTTTCACACACTTAAAAATGTTAGGACTGGGCTCCACAACTCTGCATGTTGATTGGCTGTGGTTTTCTATAGAAAAGATGTACGTGGGGTGGGGGGCGATCTCAGCATCATTTCACGGCCTTTGAAAGGAATAGGTTAAAGACAGACATTACATATCTAAGTGAGGACACAGGAGTCGGGAGACCATCGCTGAACACCTCAGCCTCCCAGGGATCTCCGCCCTTACAAACGACAAGCTTCTAGAACACAATCTCTCACTCTCAGAGATCAAGATTGTTCTCCTGCTCTGGAAGTCTCAGCTGCGAACACAAGATGAACCCGGTCACAGATTACTCCAATCTAGAAGATGTCAACTGCTTCGCCTTGGGCAGGCTTTGCCCTCCAGTGGTGCCTGGGCCTAAGGGTGACTACGTGAACGCTGGTAGTAGAAGATATAAGATAACCTCGGACGGGGTTGGGTTAATGTGGTTCTTGTGGGACCATGCTTGGTTCTGCCAAGATGAGCTGTGGCCCTTTTTGTTGGCCCGGCTTTCTGTCTCATCCTGTGATTGCTCTTTCTTCCACACATTTCTTCTGGTGCCACCCTCCATGAGGTGACACTCTTAAGGCTCCTCAGAGCCCAAACCAATATGTTACCTGATCTCGAGATTTCAGCTTTCAAAACTGTGAATCAATTAACACTCTTTTCTCTACAAAATATCCAGTCTTCTCTTAGTTGTGGTACCGTGCTGTTGACAGTGTCATCCCTGTCCTTGAGGCAGGTGTCCTTCGAGTTGCTTATCAATGTTTTGGCAAAGAGCTGTTGCCCATGACGCCATTCAAATGAGAAGTCCAGACAGGAAGGTGCGCTTACTTCTCTGGCTGTTACCATATTGCAGAAAGATTGACTTGTATTTAAGCTGCTGTCTATGTCCAGGCTGACGACGGAACCATCCAGCTACAAAGTATTTTACTTCTTTTTCAGAATATATGGTATTCTATATAGAAATCCCTGGGTTAGAAGATACCAGAATTCATGGCACTTTTTGAAGTAATTCATTTAAAAATCACAATTCATTTAAAATCAAAAGCAAATTGAAATATTTACTTAGGTAGAAGGGACAAGGTGTTGGAACTCCTTGGAGTCTGGAGTGAAAACAAACTCTCCAAGTCCAAAGGTTGAACATTTCCCATGCCTCATAACTGAGTGGCTATTGAAGTCATTATAAGGTTCTGAGAACTGATTATATTTCAGAACCCTATGGAAATATAATCCCAAGTTGAATTTATTCATGGACAAAAAGGAATAAATGGTATACTAGTCAAAACCAAAATCAAACCACCCATTTCACAAGACTTTAAAGACAGAGTACATTGTATAAGCAAATATACCTTGTCCCCTGGAGAGCAGTCTGGGGGGGGGGGCGTCTCCACCGTATATCTCAAACCTCTTACACCAAAACTATGTGAGCTATGTGAAAATTTTATCAGGTACAGGACCTAGGACACAGTTGACAAGCACATGCTGTCAAGAGGTACAGTGACCTTGGTAGGGGCTGCTGCTCTGATATGTCCTCAAAGAGAGTCAGTGCATTTGACCCAAGAGTGCCAAGGTTGAAATGAAAAGCCAGTTTAACAGGGTTCTGCTGAAACACACTACCTGAAAAAATCTGAATTATCCGGAGTTGAACATATTCTCCTCTAGAATTACAGAATATCATTTTCTAAACTCTGACCACTGGGCTGAACTTTGTCAGCGTCTCAGCGAATTTTAAGTTTTCTCTCATTGCTAAGCCATCCTCTGTGATGAACTGGCTCCCAAAGCCTGAGTGACAACATTGGAGCAGGGCTAAGGTGAGGCAGACTGACCTTCGAATCACACCCAACTTCCCCGCGTCCCCTCCCTTTCCTTCTTTAAGAGACGAGGCCATCTTACCTTCTCTATAGTGTTTATGTAGATGCCATCCTCAGAGGGGCTGCACCTGGAGTCCCTCCAGTTATCCTTCAGAAACTGGTTCAGAAGAAGCCAACAGCCTGCACGAGAGCATTATGCCTCCTCCTAGAAGCAAGTAGGCATTCCAATTTGTTTGTTTGTTTGTTTGTTTTTTGTTTTTTGAGACAGGGTTTCTCTGTGTAGTTTTGGTGTCTGTCCTGGATCTCACTCTGTAGACCAGGCTGGCCTCGAACTCACAGAGATCCACCTGGCTTAGGCATTCCAATTTTGATGCAAAACAAGAGGCTTTCTCCACATCTAAAAGGCCTATCCGTTGGGGCAGTGTTCTGTCAGAGGCCCTATGATTTAGGTTTGCTGGGCTTTCTTTGATGTCCCCTTCATGGTTTTTATAATGGCTTAAATTCTCTTAACTGCTGGCCTCCTAGAGACAAGCTAGAAGAATGTTTCCTCCTGTCTAGTACAACATTATCTTTATTAGATACAACCCTCACTTTCTTATCCAGGGAATTTCTCACTCTCTCCCCTGTGTAAAATCCAGGGTATATGTCCTTATGTAAAATGATGTCAGGCCTTTGCTAGTGTGCGTGTGCATGTGTGCGTGCGTGCATGCATGTGTGTGTGTGTGTGTGTGTGTGTGTGTGTGTGTGTGTGTGTGTACACTCTGTGAAATCGTGTTTTAAATCTTTAAGGTAAGAATTCTAATGAGAAACAATTGTCAAAGGAGTTCATTTTCTGAACTTGGGTCACAACTTTGTTGTGAAAAATGACAGCTTGCTAAAGCCAGCTTTGACTGGAGTTGGCCAAAGAAGGACTGTTTTGAGTACCTGAACAGAACTGGGAAGATAGGAGAGGACCCTTCAAGAGAAAGGACTCACTGTCTATGGAAGAAGCAGGAGGACTTCCTGCTGTCCCACTGGACCAGCATTTTCCCAGCTCTGCAGCACTCTTGGACATTTGCTAAGGTGGCAGTGTCATGTGACTTAGCTGGGAGGCAGGCCGGCTATCAGAAGCCCCCAACTCTCAGGAGGAAAATGGGGACTGATGCTCAGAGACCACCCTGGGTTATCTTTGTTCGGGGTTGGGGGATGGGAGATGCTTGCTGGTGCTGACATCCATTTTCCCAGACAGATACAGCTCACACTGGAATGTCTTGTTGAGACTTCCATCAACTCTCTAGTATCAGGACTAACACCTTATAAACTAAACCCTTACAGTACCCCCAAGGCAAGCAGAGCCCTCTCTAGCCTCCCTCCCTATGTGGTCACCTGATCTTTTGGGTTCTTTGGTGCCTGAATCCATCTCACCAGAAACCCTCTGTTTATTCTCAGCCGACAGAAACCCATAATTCTTTCCCATTTTATCGATTCTCCCTCTGTTCACAAATCCCCCTTTACTCCTGGTTACTTCATTGTCCCTCAGCCTCCAGAGAGTTACTTAACACCCATGAGCCAGACAGATGAATGTCCCTGGTCCCCAAGGTGTGTGTTTGGTCTGACTCCAGCTGACCACTGGGATTTTGAGTCATGACCCTTTCCTGAGGGGAAGCTCTCTCCCTTGTTCTACTAAATTAATGCTTATCGCCAGGCCTCAATCTGAACCTGAAAAAAAAAATTAAATGCTATTTACAGTCCCAAATATTTCTGAGGTGGGAGGGAGACTGATTTTTCTCTTACTAGACATAACCCGCTCTTCAGTCCCTGAAGTTTGCATTCTATTTGTTATGGAATTTTCATTCATTCTGTCTCAACCCGGATGGTCCCATCAGAGGAAGTACTGCACTCAGCTGCAGAGGGCATGCCCTGCCCGCCCCCCACCGTGTGTCCCACCTCCATGCCTGCAGAACTCAGCAGCTTCCTTAACAGGAAACACCCCCCCCCCCCCCGGAAGAGAACACAGTTTGGCAGTGGGGTTGACAGATGTGTTTAAGGTTGCAGACAAGTCAAGAAGTATTGTGTTCTCTTGAGGAGAGAAGGACAAAAAGAGCTAAGATTCTTCTGGAGTAGCCCACCAGCCTAGCGTTTGGTTCAAGCCCCTGTTGCAGCCGCCACAGCTCTGCTGAACTTATTCCCCCACTGTTTGTGAAGGACCCATAAGAGTAACGAGTTCTCTGTTACAGAAAAGCTGTTAGTGGGGTTTGGTGACACACTCCTTTAATCCTAGTGCCTAGGAAGCAGAGGCAGGAGGATCTCTGTAAGTTCAAGTCCATTCTGCTCTATATGTTGAGTTCCAGGACAGGGCTATATAGAAAGGGATGGTCTCAAAACACATGCTCTACCCCCAAGAAAGAAAGAAAGGAAGGAAGAAAGGGAGGGAGGAAGGAAGGAAAGAAAGAAGGGAATCTGTTGATGGTTGCTGTGGAACAGTCTTTGCACAATGTAAATGTGTGTCGTTCTCATTGCTAATAAAAAACTGATTGGCCAATAGCTAGGCAGGATTTTTCCAGACAGAGGTAATGCTGGGAAGGAGTGTGGAATCTGAGGAATCTCCAACCAGGCACAGAAGAAGCAACATGGGAAGTTCATAGATGAGGTAAACAAGCCTCAGGGCAGCACACAGATTAATAGAAGTGGGTTAATTTAGTTGTAAGAGCTGGCTGGAGACAAGCCTAAGCTATCAGCCAAGCATTTATAATTACTAATAAGTCTCTGAACGGTTATTTGGGAGCAGCTGCTGAGACACAGAGAAACTCCACCTGCAGATGGCTGCCATCCCTGACCCTAGGCTGAGTTGCTAAGCAAGTGTCCTGTGAATATCTCGGTGCTGGCTCTTCGGCCATTTCTGAGGCTGTGAAGTAACACTCAAGATGCTCACCATGCTCAAGATATTCAGAGACTGAACGATAGCAGTCTATCTACCTAGGGGGAATCCAGATCAGATCTAGGGACCCAGCACTCTGCTCTCTTCTGCTCTGCCTCTTTACTTCTCTTCTCAGACTCCAGTGAAACAAAAGAAGCCAGTCATCTGAAAGCTTCTAAATGTGATTTTTAAAACCGTTCCTTGAAGTTCTGGAGTGTGCACTGTGCATGCACACTCTCGAGCACACATAGTCTCACACTGCAATGAGACCAACTGTTGCTCAGTGTTCCACCCAAAGATTCAAAACATCATTGTCTTACTGAACAAGTGGCTCTCACCCTTCCTAATGCTGCAACCCTTTAATCCAGCTCCTCATGTTGTGGTGACCCCCCCAACCGTGAAATTATTTTCATTGCTACTTCATAACTGTAACTTTGCTATTGTTATGAATTGTAGTATAAGTACCTGCATTTTCTGATGGTTTTAGGTGACCCCTGGGAAAGGGTTGTTCAATGTCCAAAGGGGTCACGGCCTACAGGTTGAGAACCACTGCTTTACACAACTAAGTGTCTAGTTTGGTTCCCTTGCCTTGTTGACTGGGAAGTTTAGGGCAAGAGTGGTTTTGTGAGTAGAGTTGTTTGTCTTGGGAGAAGGCGGCTTAGAAAGGGAGCCAGAGAGGGAAGAGCATCCTTTCTCCATCCCCCTGTGCTGACTCCCACATTGGCTGGGTGGCATGTCTACTGTGTTCAGGGGAGTACAAACACTCCATGTATGCTTGACTGCAGAAAATGCAAGCAAAAAGAAAGCTTTACAAGATAAGTGTTGACAGCAGTATTATCTCTTAATGTGGTCACAGCAACTGTCCATCACATTTATGCTACACATAGCTTTACCCTAGTTCGGGTACCTGCTTTAACTACCTTGCATATGTTTAATAAGTTAACCACGTCACCTAAAAAAAAAACAAACAGGAAATCACAATAGATTTTGAAACTATATGCTGAAGAGTAATGTCAGAAACAGAGTCAAGGCATTTTTTTTTCACCAATAAACAAAAAGGCAAATTATCAGACTGAAGTCTCCAGCCTTCTTTTTCTCCAATCAGCCACTGTATGGCAGATCTTACTTCCCAAAAGGGTCCATGTGGGTTCTCTTGCGCCGTATACTCTTCATACAACTTGATGATCACAGTCTTCTAATAAACAAACAAGATTTCACGTTCCCTTCTCAAACTTGATGGGTCTTACACTCATGGCAGAATGTGACTTCCAAGGCTAAGCCATTGAAGAAAATCTAGCATCCACCTTGTTCTCTGGGGGACACTTGTTCCTGCACCTCAGAGAACAAACTGAGAAGAAACCAGGAAGTCACATGCAGAGAGCCCCATGTAGGTTCCAAGGCTGTGATCTCTCCTATCAGCTCATAGGAATCACTGGTGACCTTTAAGTGGGTGTGCCCCCCCCCAGAAATCATTCCCAGAGTTTGAGCTGAGCTATCCCTGCCAAACTCTGCCCAAACTGCCCATTTGTGAGAAAGAAGGAAAAGATTGCATCTAATCACCAAGCTCTGAATGTTTTTTGTATCACTCTGTGGCTTTAACCTTGACATCTCCTTCACTGGGAATTCATTGTTGATTCTTCAAATACCATCATAGAAATAGCTACGTATCATAAAACCACCTTGACCAGGGAAAAGGGGAAGTTCCTTATGAGATGAGGGCTAGGAATCAAGACAGATGGATCTCTGTGAGTTTGAGGCCAGCCTGGTCTACAAAGTGAGAGCCAGGACTGTTACACAGAGAAACGCAGTCTTGAAAACAAACAAGCAGACAAACAAAAAAACATAAGAAGAAATGCAGGTATAGGCAGCCACAGCACACCATCTACTTACTGCATTTGAACTGGGATGCACTGGGAAATGCTTTCTAAATAGAGACAGCTGTATCCAAAAGATCAGAAAGACAGTCAGATGAAGGAAGGCTTGAACAGACAGAAGGGAGTGGTACAAGTGAAACCTCAGATCCAGGATGAGGCTGGTCTTTGTACCTCAGATCACAAGGGGGCTAATTAGATTTGGTCTCATGTGAGGCTCTCATCAAATCCCTCAGTCTCATCCGCAATGAAAAATCATCCTCTTGTTCTGTTTAGATGGCTCTTCTGTCACTTCTCCCCAGAGTTACCAGAAACTTCCTCCTCGGGGTGAACCAGAGAAAGCTCCCTGCAACTTTTCCCTTGTGGTTCTATGGAGAAGTAGCCTCCAGTCCTGTCTGACCCATGGTCAGGACAAATCTCTCTCACCCGCCAGTCCCACAGCTGCTCAGACCCAACCGAGTAAACACATACAGTTTATATTGCTTATAAACTGTATGGCCGCAGCAGGCTTCTTGTTATCTAGTTCTTATATCTTAAATTAACCCATTTCTATTAATCTATAAGTTGCCACATGGCTCGTGCCTTACCAGTATCTTACATGTTGGTACTCATGGCATTGGCGGCTGGCAGCATCTCTCTGACCCAGCCTTCCTGTTCCCAGAATTCTCTTCTCTGCTTGTCCCACCTATACTTCCTGTCTGGCTACTGGCCAATCAGCATTTTATTTATACAGAGCAATATCCACAGCACTTCCCCTTTTCTTTTTTTTTCAAAAAGGAAGGTTTTAACTTTCACATAGTAAAATTACAGATAACAAAACAATTATCAAGCAAGAATTACAGTTACAATATCTAGTCTATTTGTATTTGGCAAAATTAAAGAAGATATCCTATCTATCCTATAGTTGTGAGTCTAAGGTTTCATATCTAACTTATCTTTTATCATAACTAAGGAAAATTATAACTATCTAGTCTTCAACTACATCAAAGACCTCAGAAGGTTATAATATTACCTGAGATATGGGAGATGGATGCAAACAATTTTTGGGAGTCTTGCAACAGTAGATAGACAGAGACATCTGGAAGCCTGGACAGTCATCTAAAGTTCCTTTGTAAAGTTGGGGCATCTGCCTTCAGCCCACAGGCCTAGAGTCTCTCAGTCACTTTTTTTAGTGTCCTGTAGATTGTCTGGCAGTTTCCTCTGCGAAGCAGGAACCTGAAGGACCATTTTGCCAAGCAAAGTTCAGTGGTCACTTTCCTATGGGTCCTGCATGTCCAGTCAATCAAGCAGTCCAGGCAAGAAACTGTTCTTGCCTGGACTGCTTGATTGACTGG
>CABHPH010160291.1:0-26746 GCA_902168325.1 Peromyscus nudipes | reverse complement strand
CCCATGGGTCCTGCATGTCCAGTCAATCAAGCAGTCCAGGCAAGAACAGTTTCTTGCCCAAATGGCTATTTTTGCCAAAAAGAAGATAAACTCAATATAGAGTGTCTTCGATGCCCATCCTCCTCTCTGAAGTAAATCGGTGCTGCCAGGAGCAGACATGTCTCACTGTCCAGAAAGTCTAAATTTTTTAAATATTTTAAATGCCATATTCTGTAGGTCTTTGAAGTATTTGAAGATTATCTATCTGTCTGAAATATATCTATATATACCTAGAAAACTAAACTAACATGACTATAAGTTTGATTATCATAGAAGACTAGTCATAATTATCCATTACAATTTAAATGAGTTATCTAAACATAATACTTCCAACAAGAGTAGAAATATATATACAGTATAACAAAATTAAGTTTAAACTTGTATCAATAAACTAAAATCCATAGCAATGTAAAACATTTTTAAACAAGTTTTTACTATTTATCCTATCATATCTACATCCCCTTTTTCTTCTTTAGAAAGAGATTGCATTTATAATCAACCTGATTTAAATAAAAATATTGGTTTTTCTCTGTCCCACACCAGAGGGCTCTTCTGATATGGGACAAAAGAATCTCTCAACCTTTTTTTTTATTTTTTATTTTTTTTTAAGCAATATGTTTGGGTTTAGAGAAGGAGTGAGCCAGTTCCATCTCCAAAGCCAGCTTGGTATATTTGGGAATTTGGGCGTAGATTCTCTTACTACTTCCTGCTGGAGGGGGGCACTGTATTTTATGGGGACACAAAGAAAATTTTAGGATTATGGAGTAGTCCATGAAGGTGTATCGTCTGAGCCAGTTGCCTTGAAACCGTTCTGGATGTTGGATCATCTGGGCCATGGTGTCATCGGAGACCTTTCAGGGGATCTTGGCTGGTCAAACCTGATGTATCTTAATCTGGAACAAATCCATAGCCTCTTGCTTTCTGTGGAAACAAAAGCAGATCCTCCTTTCCAAAGCAACATATCCTTACATCCAAATTTTGAAGTCAAGGTACCTTTAAAATATACATATTGGCTTAACTCAACAGCTTTTATGATCAAATGTTTTTCTGCAGTTAAGAATCCCAAAGGCAACACAATCCAGATTCTCTGTGTAATATCCATCTTTAAGTAGCTTATTTTTATACTACCTTTATTGTCTCTTTAAAGACTTTATTTTTAAAAACTATTTCTTTATATAACCGTATATATTTCTTTTTCTCTCTCTTCCAAGCCTATGTATATTTTTACACACATTGTAAAGCATTTAAAGTCTTATTCCATCTGAATCTGTCTTATTGTGAATCTTTTGTTTTAAACCTCAGCATTGCTAGGGCTAAAATAGCAGCTTTGGCTGGTGGCTCCACCCACCTCAGCTTCCCAACTTGGTAGTGGTACTTTACCACCAGCTCTGGGAGCCATCAACTCTTAGAAACAGTTGTTCTATGCTTCAATCAAAGAAGCATGTAGCCCAGAAACCTTTTTTTTTTTTTTTTGTACTAGCAAAGACTAAATCCACCACACAGTGTAATGTGCCACTTGCAGATGCCTCATTCCTGCCATACTGCAGGTCAAACGTGCACGCCAGGAACTCACCATAGTAACTCAAACCTTGCAGGCTGCCACTAACTTGAGAGAGACAACTAGGAAGCTGTTTTTAGCTCCGTTTTAGAATCTTCTTTCTCAGGTTTTAGGTGGAAACTCTTGCAAGCCCATTGGGCGCCATTTGTTTACAAGTTTGCTTCTAAAGTCCCCAGGAGGCATCAGGTGCAGACGGGGCCAAGCAAGTTCATGGAAGTTCCAATGGTTACCAGCCCTTCCGTTCTCCAGCCAACATTTTCCCCCTGTTGGAGCTGATCATGATTTCTCTGGTTGAAAGCTGAGATGGCTGTCCGCTTACACATCAGAGACAAATAGATAAAAATGAGATTTTATTTTCAGGGCTAGGGGGATAGCCTAGTGACGAAGGATGTACCTAGTGTGTATAAAGTCCTTAAATTTAATCCTCAGAGCCCCTAAACATATTTTTTTTAAGGCTAGACTCACACTCCTAGTGACAAGATGTTCGTGCTCTGAGGGAGAAATAACCATGAGAGAAGGAATTCATGACTACTCTGGGATACACATTCATTAAGTGGAGTGGTTAGAGGTGTGGCCGACACTATGTAATTGCATTTTTTTTTCTCTTAAAAATTGGGTTATTTGTTCAGGGCCTACATAATTCAATTTGTTTCCATTAAAGACACACACGACACCATGCTAAGCCTGCCTTCTGAAGCTGAGTGAAGAAGGTTAATGTCTTCTCTGGGAAAGTCTTTGAAGGCAGTTATTAGAATTCCTGAGACAGTTGCACAGATCATCATTTCTTCAAGTTTCCCACAGAACGTGGCTGGGCTTTGAGCCTCTCCTCGTTCATATAACTCCTCAGAACAGATCTGCACACATGCCCTTAAGTGCTAATCTCAGGTCTGGTCATACAGATGCAGGTGATGATAAACCATCACGTTGAATCCTTGCTTCTGCTGGGCCAGCCAAAACCTACATTTGGCAACTTGTTGAATTATAGTTACCAACAACTGGAGTATGCTTGAAAGCGGCAAATGTTTAAGCAACTCAGAAAGTAGAACCCGAGATGTCCACAAATTCATCACCAAGACTAATATGTTAGCAGCTTGTATTTCTTAACAGGAGATTACTACATCTTCCTCCCCTTCTCCTCTTCTCTGCTCTTACAGATAGAGTCCTGCTGTGTAGCCTCAAACTAGCAATCCTTCTGCCTCAACCTCCCAAGTGGTGTATTACAGATGTGTACAGCAGCTCTCAGCAATGTACTACCATATCCAGCTGCAAATATGCTTCGACATTATATGCTGTTATTTGCCCAGGTCTACCACACTGTGTTTCTGCACCATACCACCTTAAGAATTGTTGATTTGGGAGCCTGTGAGATGCTTAGTGTATAAAGGCCTGTGCCGCATAGCCCAGCTGACCCACACAGTGTCTTCTGGTCTCAATATGCATGTGGTGACACACACATGTGCACAAAATAAACAAATGGAAAGGCAGTTAAGAGTTGTTGTTTTTACAATTGTTTGTTAAATCTCTATGTCCTTCCTACTGTTTTTTGGTTTGTTTGTTTGTTTGTTGTTTTTGTTTTTTGTTTTTTGTTTTGTTTTTGTTTTTGTTTGATATTTGAATTTGTTGAGAATATCATCATAGATTCCCGTTATTCAGATCTGATTAGGGATTCTTCCTGGACAACATTTTTTTTTTTTTTTTTTTTTTTTTTACAACAAATGAGACTGCTTGGCAACAGTTCTGTGGCCCACCACTAGTGGTAGCATTTTTGTTTTTAAAACGTAGTTTATTTAAGATAGGTTCTTGAATAGACCATGCTGGCCTTGAACTCACTATGGAGCTGAGGATGCGCTTAACTGATTCTCATGGCCCTGCCTCCCCTGGGGACTGCAGACATCCCCAGCTCCGTGACACTGTTTTAAACTACCTGGAGCATCGTTTTGTTTTGCACTGAGCCTTCATTTACACTGTTCCTTCTGCCTGGAACTGCTCCTTGCCTCCTTCTTCCACGTAATTCCCCTTAATTAATCCTCAGTACCAAGTGCTACAAGCACTCTTCCCTAAGCACCGCCTGCCGCTCTAGCTTCCTTTCTGTGGCCGTGAGAAAACACTCCAACCCCGTGGTTCTCACCCTTCCTAAGGCTGGGACCCTTTGATACAGTTCCTCGTGCTGTGGTGACCCCCAACCAGAAAATTATTTCATTCCTACTTCATAACTGTAAGTTTGCTACTGTTAGGGATTGTGACGTCAATATCTGGTATGCAGGATATCTGATAAGCGACCCCCGTGAATGGGCTTATTACACTTCCAGGCCACAGCCCATCTTTGAGGAAAGCCAAGGCAAGAATTGGAAGCAGAAGCTAGAAAAACACAGCTTGCTGGCTCACTCCAACTCATGCTCAGCTAGCTTCCGTACACAGTCCAGGAAAACCTACCCAGGGACTGGGCCTTCTCCTATCACCTAGCAATCAAGACAGCCCCCAACAGATGTTCCCACAGGCCACACTGATCTGGGCAGTCACTCAATTGAGACTTATCTGATGACTCTGAACTGTGTCAAGTTGACAGCCGAAGCTAGCTGGCACACCCGCTCAGAGTGCCCTGACTTGGAGCGTCACTGTCATCGAGCTGTCAGGATCCTTAGCCAGCTGTGATCTTCCCATCTCATCTGTAAACGTTCCAAAGGGAAAACTATTGCTGTTTGGACTTCATGTATGTGTAAGCCTCTTCAATGTGTCAGAACTAAAAAAGCATTAGTTCACACATAGTGAGGGCTCAGAAACGCTTGCTAAACACACACACACACACACATACACACACAAGACAACTGCAACGTCTTCAAATCTCCTTCCTTCCCTCTGTTGTGAACACCTTCTCCCCAATTCCTCCTCCAGCAGATCATCCCTTCCACTCTGCAGAGAAATCCAGTTTTCATCATGAGTGCTTCTGGAGTTTGAAAGTCCTCTCTCTGTTTCCTGTGCAAACACCATGTTCTCGTTAATGGTAAGTCGATTCTCTTTTCTGAATGGCAACCATCCTTTTACGGTATTTGACTGGGCAGGCGAGCTATTAGTGAGTGCGTCTGATGCATAGTTCACAGAACTGAGGAAACCATTTCAGGGCTCAGAATTGAGGCACTTTGGGGGCATCGCATTAAGGAGTTTTACCCTGAATTCTTTCCAGAAGCTAATTGGGGCCATGAAGCCCACAGAGCACAGGTGTTCCATGTTCTCTACAGCTCGGATTCCTACGTAAACACGCCGCTACTTTCTCCAGCAAGGCAAGCTCCTGGGTGGTCCCAGGGCTGCCTTCAAAGGGGGAAATACATTGGCCTTCTCTCTCATTACCAATCATCTAAAGACCAAGGTAGAACACAACTAGACTTTATTCTGGACTCTGTGGTGACAGAGCCTACGAATTCTCACTTGACAGAGACCCTGTATGACCAAATCAGGCCCCAACTCTAATTAATCAGCCAAAACACAGAGACAGCAAACCCAGGAGATGCAGGTAACTTCGGTGGGAGGCTCAACAGCTTTGGTTAAGCATTGACCATACATAGGTGTTACTTGGAGCGATGGAAACAATTGACATTTTCCCTCAGAAATACGGAAACACCGAAGAAATAGTCATTTCTTTAAAAGCCCAGCTTCTGTGGCCTAGGCTGTAGATTTTTTTCCAAATGGTAAACAATTGGCAAAATTCTGTAACAGAGCATCCATTATTCCCTCCGTCCGGCGGGCAAGTGCCTCTTGTGCCCCAGCTCCATGCTACGTACTTTATAGACCACAAGCGGTACAACTTTCTACCAATCTAGAAAAAAATAAATATTAGCTCCACTTCACAGAGGAGGTACAGTAGACTCAAGAAAATTGAGAAATCATGCCCACGGTCGCAGAATCACTAAGGTGCAGAAACCATTCACATCCGAGCGTTCGGACTCCCCTGTACTCTATCCCTGGCCACGTGTTCCTTTGTTTCCAAAATCAGCTCGACCATAAGGACCTTATATCTGGAGCTGAGTAGTGTCTTCACATCCTGACCCTGTACATCTGCATCTTTTCTCTTGTGTGTGACTAGGTACCACCCACCTACATTACAGCATCCTTGCCTTACCAGCCATACCGTGTCTACTATTTCTTAACACGTTCCATCGCCCTTAAAGACATCCAGAAAATGTGTAGATGATTTCTGGGATGGTTACTTGTGTCTTCCTTTTCCCTGGATGTGGGATTGGCAAAAGGAGAGTAGGTTGAGGAGTGGGAGGTGGTTTTTACTTAGTCGGATCTAACCAACGCATGAAGAACCTGAGTCCTTTGAGTCGAGAAGACAAGAACAGGTTTTGTTCTTAGCTTCACCCTCCTGATTCCTGAAGCTCCTTACTTCATAGCATATTCTGTCAAACCCGGGGTTGGCTGAATCATAGTCACCACTTGATTCTGTAAATGGGTTTTTAATGGAACACCGTCATGCTCAGTCTTTGCTGTCTGTGGTTGTTTGCAGACCACAAACACAGAAGAGATGAGTAACTGTGATGAGCACCTTAGACTCATAGAACCTAAAATGCTTCCTGCAAAAATTGTCTGCCATCTCATGCTCCAAGGCAGCTATCACTGATATTAATCCAGTAATGAATCTCTGTGTCTTAGGAGTAAGGAACAGGGCGACAGATGTGGATGGGTACAGCAAGTACGTTAAGAACAGGCATTTCTGTCTGGTCAATTCTGACTAAGCTGATGCTCAAGTATAGTGACATCTACATGCCACACATTAGATACATCTTGAACTGTCTCTGGAGACATCTAAAAGTGAACGCATGGACATGAGCCATGCCTGATTACACGATATCAATGAGTACTGGAGAGAAACCTAGCCACATAATTGTACCACTTTACTTGTCGGTGTTTGTAAAATATTATTTGTGTCTTCTGTGAAAGCCCCCTCTGGTCATGGAAGCTTGTGCTTTTGTGGGCATTTTATTAATTTATTTATTGACCAGTAACCTTATACACACTGCTACATGAAACGAAAGTGATCACCTCCCTGGAGGACAGTGTTGCTTGGACTCCATCCCCATGCCTCGGGACCTGTTCTAATGTTTGGTTCCTTTTTAAAAGTATTTCCATGTAATTAAGATGCATGTTTGAAAATCTGTGTATAACATCAGAGGCCCCAAACCTTGGGACCCACAGCCAGTTACCCCCTTTGGCATCCCTGGGAACTTTGACTGCATTTTATGTAGAGAATACATCTTTTGAAATTACAGGGTTATAAGCCTCCTGTATTCTCTGTAGGTCTTCATTTGGCTGGCTGACTAGTCACCTGGTCTTTTAACTTGAACCAAAATTTCTCTGAATACAAGAAGGATTTCAAAAGTAGATATTTAAAGACATTCGATCCCGGACGTCCTGTTTAAAATGGTCATCTATAAATATATATAAATGCATACATCTTTTAAAACATTCATTTGGTGTATTTTCAAGCATCTATACTAGGAAATGCACTGAATATAAATTATTCTCCGGTTGAGTTTGAGTTTAAAATCACAACAGACATCTGTGAGTCACAGAATAGAAATACATATGAAAAAATTTAGAATGATTGACACAGAGAGAAAAATACTTATGACTTTTCAAAATGGAAAGAGATTCTACCTGCTAAGGAAAAAATTTTTTTTCTAGGGGGAAGGCTTTGTTCATGCTTGCACACTGGGAATAGATTGTGGGCACAACTCAACAGAGAGTAGGAGCTGCCCTTGTGATCATCTTCTGATGGGATGTGTGGCACTATTGGGAGGTGTGGCCTCGTTGGAGGAAGTGTGTCACTGGGGGGGGGGGCTTTGGAGTTACAGATGCTCAAGCCAGGCCCAGTGTCTCTCTTTTCCTGCTGCCTGCAGATCCAGATGTAGAACTCTCAGCTATCTCTCCAGCTCCATGTTTGCTTGTGTGCTGCCATGCTTCCTGCCATGATGATATTGGACTAAACCTCTGAGCTGTAAGGCAGCCCCAATTAAGTGTTTTTATTTATAAGAGTTATAATGGCAGGGCAGTGGTGGCACACACCTTTAATCCCAGCACTTGGGAGGCAGAGCCAGGCGGATCTCTGTGTAGTTTTGGTGCCTGTCCTGGATCTCGCTCTGTAGCCCAGGCTGGCCTCAAACTCACAGAGAAACCCTGTATTGAAAAACCAAAAAAAAAAAAAAAAGAAAAAAAGAGTTATAGTGGTCATGATGTCTCTTCACAGCAATAAATCCCTAAAGACAGTATGTGTCTTTTTTATTCTTGTCAGCTAATAAATGAGTATTTTGTCTTCTTTATGAGACTAAAATGAATATCCAGCATACCTTTTAAAATACTTCCTCTTTTTTTCTCACCTAAATGTGTATAATAAAACATTTCAAGTCAGGTACTTAATATGTATTGATAGATGACTTCACTATTTAAACCAGCTTACCAGATTGCATGCTGAGAATCTTAAACTATAGAATGTTCACAGAGACAAGAAAATTATTGGGAGACAAATTATAGATTTTGCAATTGTTCGAAGGAAAACATATACTACTTCATATTGTTATATAGCATTCATTATTCTAAAGTTTATTTAATGTAATAGCAATTTGTCAATCGATTAATGGGTCCAATGACCCATTTGCTCATTGAAAGAGTCAATTTTTTCTAACAAGTTAATAATGTAATAGAAAGTCGTGTTAGGGCAAAATTACCTAATAAGCAACCTACACTGAAGAGAGAAAAAAAAAACCTTAGGTTTTAGAAAAATGGAGTATGGCGGCTGGAGAGACGGCTCTGTGGTTGAGAACATGGGCTGCTCTTCCAGAGGACCCGGGTTCAAATTCTAGCACTGTTATGCTTCACAACTGTCTGTAATGCTGATCCCTGGGGATCCAAGGCCCTCTTCTGACCTCCTGAGGCACTGCAGTCACATGGTGTATAGATATAAAAAACGCTTGTACACATAAAAACAATAATAAAGGGAGATTTTTTTAAAATTGAGAAAGAATTCAGTGAGTGGGTAAAAACACCGAATACTGTAAAAAAAAAAGGTAGATGAAAGAATATACACCGGGAAATTAAATGGCACAAATCCACTTAGGGGTGTGTGTGTGTGTGTGTGTGTGTGTGTGTGTGTGTGTGTGTGTATGTGTTCATGTGTGTACACGTGTGTTTGTATGTTCACACATGTATGTGGGGGCCACAGAGATCAGTGTTGGATGTTTCTCAATCATTTCTACCTTAATTTTTGAGAAATGAGCTCTCACTGAGCCTGCAGCTCACTGGTTGGGCTAGACTGGTTGACCGCCAAGCCCCGGGGACCCTTCTGTCTCTGCCTCCTCTGCAATGGGGTTACAGGTACTTTCTACCTGAGGATCTAAACTCAGGGCCTCATGCTTTGTGGCAGGCACTACTTCCATCTCCCCAGCCCCATGGTGGATACTTTTATATGCAGGTGAAGACTCTGGTATGCCACAAAGAGGGCAATAGATATACGTGTATCAAATGGGTATACATGTATCAAATAGGTATATGTGTGTGGTTGATATATTGTGCACCCCAATAAACTTATTTGGGGGTCAGAGACAGAACAGCCACTAAATTAAAAAAAAAAAAGGTTTAGGCAGTGGTAGCACACGCCTTTAATCCTAGCATTCCAGAGGCAGAGAGTTCAAAGCCACACTGGAGACAGCCAGGCACACACCAGACACACACCTTTAATCCCAGGAAATGATGGCAGGAAGCAGAAAGGTATATAAGGCATGAGGACCAGGAACCAGAGTCCTTTTAAGCTTTTAGGCTTTGAGCAGCAGTTCAGCTGAGATCCATTCAGATGAGGACACAGAGGCTTCCAGTCTGAGGAAACAGGATTAGCTGAGAACTAGGCAAGATGAGGTTGGATATGGCTTGTTCTGTTTCTCTGATCTCTCTTTCAGCGTTCACCCCAATACCTGGCTCCAGGTTTGTTCTTATTAAAAAGACCTTTTAAGATTCTTGTTACATACGTATATCAAATAGGTATACATGTATCAAATAGGTATACATGTATCACACAGGTATACATGTATCAAATAGGTATGTGTATCAAATAGGTATATATGTATCAAATAGGTATATATGTATCACATAGGTATACCTGTATCACATAGGTACACATGTATCAAATAGGTATGTGTATCAAATAGGTAAACATGTATCAAATAGGTATATGTGTATCAAAGATGGAAGAGCCACCTACCAAGCAGTCAACATTCCCCAAACATGGTAGTAAAGAATAGGACTGGGTATCAGCAGTTTTCATGTCTGCTTCATCAATGCTGCTCTGACCACATACTCTAGAAATGGGAACAGGAGCTAGAGACCACATACCCATCGCTTTGGAATCTGACAGTATGGAAAACCGAGCAAGCATCTCTCCTCTGAAATCTTCACTGGTGGCAGCTGAGAATGATGAGGAGAAGGTAGTAGAAAGGACTGTCTAGACAAGGAAAGGCATTAAATGTCACTGCCAAAACGTTGCTCTATGTTTTTTGTTGGTTTGTTTCATTTTGGTTTTTTTTCTCTTTTAATTGGATATGGGTAACAACCAAATAAAAGTCCTTACAGGAGACTCTCCAAGATGTCTGAGTTCCCTTTGCTACGAGTGCAGATATCAGGTTTTCAATGATCATGATAGACTTCAAATTTAAAAAAAAAAAAGAATGCTTTTTATTTTTAAATTCCAAGGATCAGTGCAGAATCCCCACATCTCACAAACCTATCCTTCTAGCAGAGGAAGTAAATACTAGATTCACAGGAATTCCTTTGGCTATGACTCTTCATCTATCCCTTATTTTGCTTCCTGTTTCTGCCAAATGGAATCCCATGCCTTTCTTTGTTGACAAAGACCTGCACCGGGCCCCTGGGATCAGGAGAAGGCTTTTCACCACCATGTTTAGGTAGCAATATGGACATGTGGTAGCAAGGGGTTGAGGAAACTCCTTTGCTTTTCTCATCGCTCCTGTTCGGAAGGGAGGCCCTATTTCAGGGAGAGGAGACCAGTTAGCATTGTCCAACAGGCACTGAGCTGAGCTTTTCCCAGACCAACATTGGTGATCAAATATGTAAAAGGACATTCTTCAAGCAAAAGCATGGTCTGCGTTCACGAAGCATTTTTTTAGTAAGATCTCTTTTCTCAAGATTCTGACCATCTGCTTGCCATCCTATACTTTTAATATTATTCTGTCAAATATATGCTCTGTCAGCCCAGGTAAGAGAACATTTGAAAAATCTGAAAATACAATCTGTGAGTCCAGATGACAGGAATTCTGGGGTCTGGAGAGAATAGGTGAATGCAGCCTTGCAAGTAATTTCCTCAAACAGAGTCACTTCACAATACAGCTTCATCAAACTGCTCTCCTTAGGGTACTTATGCAGATATTTTGAAAATAGCAATCACCATTTTCTTAGACTCTACTGACACAAACGTTTCCCTTGGACAGTGTCTTAGTTAGGGTTTTTATTGCTTGTTATTAAGACCATGATCAAAAGCAACTTGGGGAGGCAAAGGTTTATTTCAGCTTACAACTCTCAGGTCACTAAGGGATGTCAGGGTAAGAACTCAAGTCAGGAACCAAGAGGCAGGAACTGAAGCAGAAGCCATGGAGGAGTGCTACTTACTGGCTGGCTCCTCATGGCTTGCTCCGTTTGTTTTTTTTTATACACCCTAGGACCTCCAGCCCACCGATAATACCACTGTGACGGGCTGTGCCCTCCCACATGAATCATTGATCAAGAAAATGTCTCACAGGCTTGCTCACAGTTGAATCACAGGGACATTTTCTCAACTGACATTTCTGCTTCCCAAATGACTCTAGCTTGTGTCGAGTTTACAGAACACTGACTGGGACAGACAGTTTACCTTTTACAAATCCATATATAAAATCTTACCACAAAAACAAAAATAAAAGGCAGTATAGCCAGGCGGTAATGGTGCATGCCTTTAATGCCAGCACTCGGGAGGCAGAGGCAGGCGGATCTCTGTGAGTTCGAGGTCAGCCTGGTCTACAAAGCGAATTCCAGGACAGCCAGGACTGTTACACAGAGAAACCCTGTCTCAAAAAAAAAAAAAGTAAAAAAAAGAAAGAAAGAAAAAGGCAGCATAACACTAGAAAAAAAGCAAAGAAAACAAACAAAAAAGTTTATGTGATAGTATGCATTTTTCTAAAGATTATAGATGTTTGTAACGAAAAGGAGACATTTCAGATCTGTAAGCCAGAATGCTGCTGTGGCTCTAGTTGTCACCTCCCAATAACACTCCAAGAACGGAACCTGGGAAAAGGCCAGCAGGCTGCCTCCTATTTTTGGATACTGGGATGTTGAGGACGCCCGTCCTCAGAATGTAACACGGCCATGTCATCTTGAAATCAAAGTAGTCGTGATTACCTCCACAAGACCTTTGGGAGAGACTCAGCCTGTGTTCCGCTGTGGAAGGAGCTAGGGAGGATAATGTGGGATTAGACACAGCTGGTGGGAGGTGGGGTCTAGAAGGGAGGGTAAGTGGCTGGGACCACACCTCCTACCAGCTGCAGGTAATCCTGTAATCCACAGCTAAATGTGGCCTGGGGTGCTAACATATACTGGAGATGGGAGGTCAGCTGGAGATGGAGACTCCAGTGGGCCTGTTGGGAGATTCAACTGTCTTTGAGCCATCCCTGCTCCTGTAAGCACTCATCCATGCTTCTGTAAGGAGCACCAACAAATTGATGGATTCGCCAGGCGAGATTTGTGTGGAATCATTTCTTTGGTCTGTTGGTGTCCTATCTGAGTTAAATAGGCATTTCTGGGCCTTTTTCCAGGAAAACCCATGCAACGTGGGGTAAATTTCGAATGGCTCTGATTCTTTAGCTCAGTGGATAACGCATGCGCATTCTCCCACTTGAATTCGGGGCCCAATGAGAAATAAGACAAAGGGCGAGGGTGCATGTGCTGAGGTTGATCAGTATTTCCCTATCATTAAGTTGTCTTCCAGGATCAGACGGACTTAACAGAACTTTCTCAGCCAGCATTTAGGCACCATAATTCCTCTCCCAAGAAGGGATTTGCCTTTCTGAACACATCATAATACAAGGGGGCAAAGGAGTAAAGCAAAATACCAGTGCACGGTCCTCTCGTAGATACGTCATTTCCAAAAGCAAAGCAAAGAGAGGGGGCAGGTCAAGGCATGCTGGAATCCCCAGCTCTCAACCTGATGCCAGGGACAATGGCTTTAATGCTTACTACATGAATGCATTAATGACCCCCTACACAATGAGCAGTTCAAAGGGCTCTGTAATGAAGTATCCTGGAAAGCAATATTACTTTGGTCATTTCCACAGGTCAATTTTATTTAAAGGAATTGTGTCTTGGGACTGGGAAGATGCTGCTTGCTGACCAAACCTGAGTTTAGATTTCCAGCACCTATGACCATGCTGGCCTGTAACCTCTGCTCTGGGGACAGGGCAGAGACAGGGTGACCCTGGATCCCAGGGACTCTCCTGCCAGCCGGTCTAGCAGAAATGGCCAGCTCCAGATTTGCCAAGAGACAGTGTGAAAAAGTGTGGAGAGAAATAGAAGAAACTATCCAAAACCTATCTATCTCCCATGGGCACATATACACACATACACATACACCTACCTCCGACGGAGCATATGGCCAACTCTGTTCAATAGCCCAATGTCACAGATTTATTTTTTAAACTGCCAGTCTCCAAACACATCTAACTACTTCTCCTGGCAGTGAATGACCTCATCGTAAAGACGTCTCAAGGGAATTTGTGTCCTTCAAATAGCCTTTCTGCATTGCTTCACATGCCATTTCGTGGAGAGCTCTGTGAAGTCGAGGGCAGCAGCTTTAGCTCTGCCTGTCTCCTCAGAAGTTAGCTCTCAGACTGTTTTGGAGACGTAGCTTATTCTCTCCCTAATTTATATGTTGTCAAGTTTGGGTTTCAATGTACTGTCTTTGGTGCTCTCTAGAAGGGCACACCTGAATTGGCTTTGGGGATAAAAGGGATACTAAGCGAATCATCTGATACAGTTTTACTCATAAAGCCCACATTTTCTGAATGGGATCAAGATGGCCAGGTTTGCAGTATGGCTGAACCACTGATGCATATGTTTGCAGAGTGGCTTGCCTTTTCTCAAGAATTTCTCCTTTGGGGATCCCACGCCTGCGCACTTACTGGGGGGGGGGGAATTTCACTCTCCTCCCTAGAATGGCTACAACCCAGAATCGTTCTTCCGTTAGAAAGTTATGCCCACCCCTCTCTCCCCAGCATTCTCTTATATTATACCTTGACCATCCAAGTGTGAAAAATGACAGAATTTAAACAGCAGTGGACTCTGCTCACTGCTGGGGGAGGCGCTGTCCTCACACACTGTTGGCTCCTGCAAAGGCCTTACCTCCCAACCCCCTACCCCACCCCACTCCGTTTTCAGTGAGTCTCTCCCCTCTTTCCAGGGAAGCAAAGCCCTTTCTAGCTCCAAGAAAGGATCAGGCATCTGGGAAACGGGAGGGTGCAGTGTCTGCCCTCAGCTTAAAGTCCAAGGAATAGGGTCCACAAGAGACTCACTTCAACTATCAGTGACACGGCCACTGGGTCCGCCTCATCTCTTGCCAACACCTTCCTTCCTAGAGCCCCGTTCTTTGGTGTTGGATTTGCCCAGAGGAGCCACACAGGTAAGGCTGATGTCTGGCCTGCAAGAAGATTCGGATTTTAGAAAACAGTCCCCTTTGCCCTCTGGGTGCGCTCTTCTCCGGGCCAGGACGACTCTGTCCCTCCAGCTCATTGTTGTAGCCATGGATTCCCACAAGCCTCTGGACCAGTTACGTTTCGCCACACAACTCGTTACAAACAAGACGGAAGTCGTTTCTCTGCGTAGAATTCTAGGTCGGCGCTCCATATCCGGCAAAGTGTTCTGTGGAGATCTCAGACCTATGCTGGCTGAGTCTTGTGGTTCTTCCGAGGGAAGCTTCCACATCAAGGTCACTGTGCTGATAACCAAATTCTAAGCAGGATGGAGGAGGTAGAGAAGGGAGATGGAAGGGCACCAATGAGCTGGCTTGAGGAAAATCTGTCCACAAAGGACCATTTCTGCTATCATCCACCCAAGCTTAACTGGAGGAAAGCAGGGAGCCACAAGGTTTCAGGGAAACCCGTGCTACAAATTCTACAACATGGGATTGCTGTTGCTCCAGAATAGGTGGTGGGTGGAGACGGTTAGCCACGGTTAGCCTCTGGATCCTTTGTCCCTCCTGGACTATCATAGTCAAAGCAGCAGAATTATCAGCCTTTATTTCTTCTTCTTTTAGAAATCACTGTGAAAGAGGAATTTTACTTCACCATAAGCAGGTAGGAGAAAGCACTCTTGTTTTTCTAAATTAGGTCAAATCTGTGAGCCTTCCATATGATGCTTACGGAAAACTCAATATTCCTTCCTTACTGCTGCCTTCCCAGGAGCACATAGAAGTGAGGCAGGGGTTGAGAGGGTTCTGTGCAGGTTCTGGGAACTGAGGGACCACAATGGCCCATGGAAGATCCATCATGTCCTCCAGGGCATGTGGAGAGAGCCTATTCCCCTGGTTCCCTTCCGAAGCTTGAACATAAGGGTGGGTCCTTGCCAAATCTGGGATAACAGCCTCAATGTCTGCTACACAGGTTTCTCTTGCATACTGTGCAGCCATTTCTTTCTATGACCATATTATCACCTCTGGGTACCACCCAGGACTACTGCACTGCCTTTTTCCCAGGGCCAGCCTTTTCTGCCCCTGTAAGCCCTCCAAACACATCCTCTGAGCTCTTCAAATCCAGATCAATCCAATCCCATATTTCAGGTTTCTATTGTTGTGACAAAGACCATGACCAAAAGGTGTCGTGGTTACTTTTCTATTGCTGTGATAAGACACCACGACCAAGGCAACTTACGGAAGAAAGAGTTGGGCTTTACAGTTGCAGAGGGTTAGCGTCCATGACCATCATGGCAGGAAGCAAGGGAGCAGGCAGGCAGGCATGGCACTGGAGCAGTAGCTGAGGGAGATGGACAGATAGAAATGCAGAGAGAGAGACAGACACAGACAGAGAAACAGAGTGACTGGAAATGGCTGAGTCTTTTGAAATCTCAAAGCCCACACTCAGTGACATACCTCCTCCAACAAAGACACACCTCCTAATCCTTCCCAAACAGTTTCACCAGCTAACTAAAGTTCAAATATATGAGCCTGTGGGGGAGCCATGCTCATTCACAGCACCACAGGAGGAAAGTTTTTGTTTTTAATCTTACACTTCCAGGTCCATCACCTAGGGACGATGAAGCAGGACCTCAAGACAGGAACCTGGAGGCAGGAACTGATGCAGAAGCCATTACAGAGCGATGCAAAAGCCATTAAAGGCTTACTACATTGCCCCACCCCACCCTGCTTGCTCAGTTTGCTTTCTTATACACCCCAGGACCACCTGCTCAGGGCTGATACTGCTCACAGTGGCCTGGACCCTGCCACATCAATTACTAATCAAGAAAATGCCCTACAGACTTGTCTACTGTCGATCTGATGGAGGCAGTTTCTCAACTGAAGTTCTTTTTCCCAGATAACTGTAGCTTGTGTCAAGTTGCCTGAAAAAAAAAAAAAAAAAAAACTAGGACATGACAGCTTAGAGATCTTAAAGAAAGCACTTTTGTCTTTGTGTGTGTGTGTGTGTGGACTGTAAGAAAAGGAAATAATTCTAGCCCAAGTTTTGTTTGGTTGTTATGAATTTCTTGTTTTATTTACTCTTACCTGGGGACATTTATAACGCTGTCTCAGACCACGTGGGTTCTTTTCACCATCAATTATATTGCTGACAGTATCACAAATTGACTCTGACTTAACTGGTAACAGAGCTCTGACAGGAAGGTTAACTAGTTAAGGGTTTATTCCCTCATGTATAGGAAGTCCGGTACAAGTTCAGTCCAGAGCCAATACAGAGGCTCCATGGTATCATCAGGGACTCTGTGCCCCTTTGTCCCTCTACCCTCCCACCTTGACTCATGTCCATCATCAGTAACCCAATATGGCTGCTCCAGTTCCAGCCATCACCTTTAGATCCAGGCAGGAAGAAGGGGTCAGAGGTCAAAAGGATGTGGGACGCTGCTCCCAAACCAGTCTCCCTGCTTTTGAATAGCTTGTCGTGGGACATTTGTACACTGGGAAGATGTATTGTGGTGATTGGTGTAATAAAAAACTGAACAGCCAATAGCGAGGCAGGAGAGAGAAGCAAGACTTGCAGGCAGAGAGAGAGATCGCTGGGAAGAAGAAGGCAGAGTCGCCATCCAGAGTCAGAGGAAGCAGGATGGGCAGAGCAGACATGAGGTAATGAACTGTGTGCCAGAACACAGATTTAAAAACGTGTTAATTTAAGATATAAGAACTAGTTAGGAACAAGTCTAAGCCAAGGCCGAGCATTCATAATTAATTATTAAGCAATTAAAAAACGATAATTATTATTTGGGTCTGGCGGTGGAAAAGAAAGTCTGACTACAATAGCTATTTTTAAAAATATTGGCAAACAATTCCCTTTTATAGCTCCTTGTCTAAACTTTTTCACAAGAGAGGCTGGAAGGTACAGTCTTAACCAGATACATTGTTGAGCCAACAAACAAACAAATAAAAACAAAACCAAACAAAAAGCAAAACATCTGCCTGCAGCACCTCACTAATTCGCACCTGCGCCAATTTGGAGAGTTAGATGGTTGCAGCTGAGCAAAGCCCCTGATTTTGTTAGGATTGAGTTATCTCAGCCTATGACAATCCTCTTGGCTTGGTATTATTCTCCAGAGCTCAGTCGTCTTTAGCTGAGAAGTCAGTGACTCAGTGGCGGAGCTCTCTCTAACTCTATGGTCGGGCAATGACTCCAGCCATTTCCCTGTGCAGCTTCAGAGAGCCCATTTCTCAGTTCAGAACATTAAGCTCTTTGAAGACATTTTTGCTTTGTTTCTTCAACAGCCAGAGAGATGTAGTTTTTAATGAAAAAAAGAAAAAAATCAGACCCAGGCTGGAAAGATAGTGCCTCAGACCCAGGTTCCTCCAGCTTTCAGCTCCCAGCTCCCAAGTTGAGTGCACTTACAACCACGTCTGAGTCCTGTGCCTTGGAGGGCACCTGCATGCATGTACATACCCACATGAACTCATACACACATACACATAATTAAAAATAAAATTGAAAACACACTCAAAAAGGCATTTCCATTCACCCTTGCCCTTCCTTCATGTTAACCTCCTCCTTTTTCCACTGAAATATAAATGGCTACTTTATGGACCTGCTACCTGCATTCACTGAGATGTAACAACCCCCATTCCCACTTTCTAAAAGAAAATCTAGCTAAAGACATCATTCTACAATATATGGATATATCAAACAGCAAATGTACCGTATACATCTACACATGTGTGCATGTATGTTTACTGCTCTAGTTGCTAGTGTGAACCTTAATATGAAGTGGATTACAGTCTCATGCAATAACCAACTTTATTCGGAGTATCAGACAATGTCTACTGTGAGGGTTAAGAAGAATCACATGAATAAGTTGTTCAACCACAAGGGCAAGCCACACATGGCAGAAACATGTTTTCCCATGGAGTCATATGAAAAACAACAGCTGAAGTGAACTCATTCCTATCTGCCACACCTGGGAGGGGCCTGAAAGCACATTCCAAGAACATTTGTGTTTTTTAGGAAACTGACATCACAAGACTCTTGTCTTGTTGGAGTTTTCTCACAAGCACTGAGAATTCCCCTCACACCTCTCCATTCTTGATCCGTGTTCCGACATATGTATACAATTATTTTTAACCTAAAGAAATTCAAAATATGTAATAAAAATATGTCTGATAGACTTAAAAATCAAAGTTATAGAATTTTGATGAAAGGAAGAAAAATAAGAGTTGGACCTAATCTATGAGGCAGTTATCAGTTGTTTACATTGGCAACTGGACACAAAATATAAAATTGTGAATAGCTGAAGAAGAAAAAAAAATGTGAATAGCCTTTCACTAAACTTTCAAAGAATTAAAAAAGAAACCACTTCATTTAATGCTTTTTCTTGCCAAAGCCAATGAGTCTGATTGCTTCCCTGATGCACTATATATGTGCTCAAGTGAGTTGTCAGAAGATACCTGAAGTCAAAACAAAAGAAAGGAAGGCCAGAACTTAAATACTGTTTGTCTGGGACCAGCTTTGCCTGGTCAGTCATCCCCTGGCCTTCATCGAGGGCTTTGGAGTCTCTTTCCCCGTGACGGTATTATTTCTCGATTTAGAAATTGTAGGTCAGGTTGCCATCCTCGGAGTGGGAAGCTTTAGTCAGGGAACAACATTTGAAGGACTGTTGCGCCTCCGTTAAATCTTGTTTCTGATTTGGAGATTTGGAACCATGAAGATAATGGTGTTGCAGGGCAGGGCAACTAAGGAGTCCTCGGCCCTTCAACCAGCAGTGAATCTCAGAGACATGAATCACCACCCCGAGTTTACTGTTCACACTCTCTCCTCTTTCGCAAAATACTCTTCGGGTGTCCTTTTCTCTCACGGCAGGGACTGTGGCCCTTCGCAACTTGGAAAACCCGAACACTCTCCTGAGGGTAAAAGGGCCCAGGTTCTTCCAGAGGGAAAAGGAAATTCCTTGCATTCCTTCTTCATAAAATTAGCTTCTCTCTCTCCCCCCCCCCCTCTCTCTCTCTCTCTCTCTCTCTCTCTCTCTCGCGTGTGTGTGTGTGTGTGTGTGTGTGTGTCTGTCTGTCTGTCTGTCTGTCTGTCTGCCTGTCCGCCCCTCCTTCCCTCCCTCCCTCTCTCCTTCCCTCCTTGGTTTATGGGTGGCTCTTAGATGGGATATCCCCTCACAAGCTTAGATCCCTATTGTGAGTTTTGCTATGTATTCATTGTGTG
Organism: Peromyscus nudipes; assembly: GCA_902168325.1. Taxonomy (NCBI): domain Eukaryota; kingdom Metazoa; phylum Chordata; class Mammalia; order Rodentia; family Cricetidae; genus Peromyscus; species Peromyscus nudipes. The sequence continues at coordinate 7,213 of CABHPH010160291.1, read as the reverse complement.
CATTTGGGTACAGAAGAGACCTTTAGGAACCTCGGCTTCCTTACCTGTTAAATGGGTCAGTGGCACCTACCGAACAGGGTTATTTGGGTTGATGATGTCGATTACTAGAATGTAGCTAATGCAAGTGACCCTGGAGGGTGCAGCAAGTCAGATGAACTAGTTGGTTTGTTTTTATTTCCTGTTTTGTTGCTAACGCATGAGGTTTTATTGCAACTAATGCACGATGTTGGAGGCGGACTGTGGTGGCTTGTAGCGTGTCGATTTACGATGATCAGAACACGAGACACATGGATCTGCCCTGGTAAGCCACAGTTAGCTGTGCCTGGAGAAGGCAGTTCCTGTCCGGATGTTAGCACTGTGAAGTCTCACAGGGGACGCTGAGTAGTAGAACTTCACGATGCCCTCTGTGTCCCACACACGCAGTGCTTACACCCTGTGGGGTCCAGGTCCCTGCATTATGGGTGACACTTGGGAATGGGATGGGATAGTTGCTCTTGGGGTGACATTACAGGAGTTTAGACTCTGCAGAAGTCAAGGAATGTTCCATCCCTGACTTTGTGAGAAAAAAAAAAAAAAAAAAAAAAACAGCTGCCAGCTGAGGTGCTAGGATCTCGAAGGTTGGCTTTGGGAGCTAAAAAATGGGAGCCCTGACTGACAGCCAGCAGGAATCTTGATCTTGTACTGCCTGTTCACTGGATTCTAGCAAAGTGAAGCCAGAAGAGAGCTGGGCTTCAGAGAAGAGTAGCACAGCCAGGGCCCTTACTTCAGCCTTGAGACTGCAGCCACTCAAGGATTCCTGACCTATAGAACTTTTGACATAATGCATGGGTATTGCTCACCTGGTAGAGATTATAGGAATTGGTTACATTGCAATAGAAGATTAATTCCTATTGTCTTCTCCTAGGTTCTTCTGGATCCAAGGTTGGGAGGTAGCAAATTCAGTTGCTCTAATTCTTATTATCATTTTTATTTTAGCTAGGATCTTGTTATGTAGCCCAGACTGGTCTAAAACTTGCAACCTTCCTGCTTCCGCCTCCTGAGCATTGAGGTGGGCATGCGTCACCACACCTGATGCAAATGCAGCTTCTAGATCGTGTTCAGTCAGGTTTGAGCTTAGGGACCAGAGAAAATTCATTTGTAAAGAGGAACCAATAATACTTACCTTTTCCCTCTAGACGTGAGTGTTCTTGTGGAATTTAGTGCTACCAGAGGAGACAGAGGTTCCCCATGCTTTGCCTGTAATGCTTGAGTTCAGAAACATTTCAGGTTTCAGATTTTTTTTTTTTTAGACTTTCAAATACCTGCATACAGTTGAGCATCAGAAACTTGAACTCGGGACTTAGAACATTTGGGATTTCAGAGTCTAGGGAGTAGGGTTGCTTGACTGGTATTAGCCACGTTTAATAATGACTGCAGTGCGGGAGACAGATAAGCTGAGAGAATGTTGGTCATAAGAAGATTGGTTGTGCTGGTTATCTGGGGGGTGTTTTGTATAGTGCAGATGGAAACCATACTTCCAGGTCCAAATAGAGACGCGTGAAAACCTAGGACAGGGTCAGACCTGAGGGATGTTAAACTTCGAAAGAACGCGCCTCCACTCAACAGCTCCTCGGTACGTCTAGCGTGTTGCCTTTGTAGCTCCTTTCTTTAAAAGCTCACATTTCAACAACCACCATGATGTCCACAGACCCCTTCTACGATCAGTGGGGAAGCCTGCGTTTATAGGGGACCCTTGCTCTCCCTTCTCTGTCCTCACTTCTGAGAAGCAGCGACACCAACAGGTCTTCCCCACATCTGCTCAAGAGAAACAGAAAGAGCGGAGACATGATTGACCGCGCAAATGTACACCACCCATTGGGAAGCGAGAGTTGTTTCTTTATTTCTTTTACACTGTCACTCACGTTTGTTCAAGGTGACTGTATAAATGCAAATTTTGACGTCCAGGGTTCTACCTTCTTTCCTGTACAGCATTTGACTCCCCCTGCCCCCCAACATTTCTTTTGGTATTGTTTCTCAGGCTCATGTGCCCCAGACCATCCCAGTTGCTTTTAGTGGCCTAATTGCGCGGTGGCGTATTTAAAAGTCATTATTCTCATCATCTATTAAACGCAGTCCAGAGCCGTTTAAAAAATTGGGCGAGGCATTTTTTTGCGAAAGCAATTAGGATGCGGGCTGCCAAGGAATGTGCAGCTGTGGGAGCGTCTCTCTCTCTAATCTCCGACTTGCAATTGAAAATGTACTCAGGGTGGGTACCTGTGAAGAGAGACCAAATTGATCTCCCAGGAACTGCAAGCATTGGACAGGGAGAGACATTTGGTCTGGATGTGCTGCGTCTATTCATCTTGGGAAGCATCCTTTCTGTATGGAAATGAACTAGCTCACTTTGGCCTTCACCTCCCCCCCTCACAGCGCTAAAGAGAGGCTCCTGAGCACTACGGAGCTATTAAATACTTACAGTCCAAGTTTGGGAGTCCGGAGAGCCCAATGTGTTTTATCCAAAAGTTTCCTTTGCGTTAAGTCAGTGGTTCTCAACCTTCTCGACGCTGCCACCCTTTAAGACAGTCCCTCATGTAGCAGTGACCCTCCCTCCCTCCCTCCTCCAACCATAAAATGAGTTTTGTTGCTGTTTCCTGACTGTCATTTTGCTACTGTTATGCATCGTCGTCGTCGTCGTGTAAATATTTTTGGAGACAGAGGTTCACCAAAAGGTTCGCGACCCACGGGTTGAGGACCACTGGTATAAATCCGCTCACCACAGCTGATGGCAGACTGTCAGCGAGGTCAGTGGTTGCAGAAGTGGGAGGAAATATGCCATGGCATGCCATCATACGATCCCGACAGAGGCAACTACGTAGGTAATCAGAGTGAGTAAAATGAGAGGAAGTGATGATGATCTTTGGATGAAGTCATCCTTGGGTGACCCTGGGTATGGTTCCAGGACTCCTCTGAAGATGCTCAAGTCTGTTATACAAAATGACGTAATACTTGCATATATCTTATGTACATCCTCCTGTATGCAAATGTGCTTCCTATGTGCACATAGTTCCTATATTTTTATTATTTAGGGAACGATAAGAAAAATACTGTACATATTCAGTATGTATGAAGTCTATTAAATTTTTCTACCCAAGGTTGATTAATCCTACAGATTTAGAACATGATAATTCAGGACCCTTGGCTGTGGGAGGCTGCTGGGTTTACCTTTCTTTTTAATATAATTCATTTGGTTGTAATTATATTGTCACTTGAATTTTAATAACGACCGTGGGACATACCAGTTCCATCAAACCACTGAACCCCAGTCAGTCGTTAAATGATTAAACCAGGGTCAGCTGCTCCATTGTAGGAGGAGCTCCCAGAGTCCAGGAAGCAGGCAAGAGGGTCCCAGTACTTCCTAGAAAAATAAGAGCTCAACCATGGACGTTGAACTTACAGAGGATATAACTGAGGTGGCTTTCCCAGCATCATCGCCTTCATTTAAATGAGAGGATTTCTATATTAAAAAATATGGAGGATTTTTACCTCAACACAAGCATCCTGAAAGGAACCCCATAGAGGACTCATGTATACCCTCTGGAGCTTGGGAACACAAGCTCTGGATCTGAGACTTAATAATAATAACAAGCATCACACCCATAGTTATCGATGGGCCCCTGAGTCGGCAAAAAATTTCACTCTCCTCCTCCAAGCTGGAAAAATTAGTGTTCCCTGGAGCTCAGAGCACTGTCTGAGCTATACTGCTGTCAAAGGGTGCCAGTGTGGGATGCAGTCCTGGAGAAAGATGTCATCCTGATGAAGGAAGAGGCATCCCAGCACCCCACCCCCAAGGGTGGTGCTAATCATGCAGCCGACTATGCATAAAGATGGGAGTCTGCCTCCTGGTCAGGCTTCAGCATGCATTAGCCGCAACCCTGGCTGAGAGCATCTACCTGCTCAGCGGCTACCAAGACCCCATGGCACGTCTACCTCCCACCCTCTCTGTCCATCTCTCTGGCTCTCCAAGGCTCGGAAGGTGGAGCAAGAGAGCAGAGGAGGGAGAAGGTGAAGAGAAGAGGAACTCTGAAGAGAATGCAGAAAGATTAGGAGTAGACAGTAATTAGGAGAGTAGGTGGGTTTCACCAGCAAAATAAAACGGTTGTTTGATGATTGTCTGGGAGCAGTGGGAAAAGTTGCTCAACGTTTCATCTGGGGGAGGGAAGAGAAGAAATCTAGAAAATGAATTAGGAAAGTAATAAAAACATTAGAAGTTTTGCTCCTCTTTGTCGTTTGTTGAAGCAAAATTAAGGAACGAATTGCACCTGGACTCCCCTGGCCCTTTGAGAGCGGGTATCTATCATGTAGCTGAGAGAAGCCTAGAACTGGCTATAGAGCGGAGGATGACCTTGAACTCCTCATGCTCCTGTCTCTACCTCTCCAGGGCTGTGATCACAGGCATGCACCTCCATGCTGTTTTATTTGGTGCCGGGGACCCAAGCCTGGGTTTCACACATGCATGGCGAGCACTCTACCCAGGGAGATGCATTCCTAGCTCGTGTCTGGACTCCCTAAATTCAGGGCTTGGAACTCCTAATCAATTATTACTAAAGAGTGATGGGAAAGCCACATTTGTCAGTGTGGAACTTTTGGGAGAAAAATCTGTAATGAGAATAGATTACGTTTTGGATTTAAATACTAAAGCACTCCTCAGGAAACCCTGCACTTGGGCACGAAGTATGTTATCTTCAGTAAATCCTTGTCCCAAGACGTGATAAGAAAAGGTCAGTTGCCTTATAAAAATCAAAGTGAAGATAATTTCCCAAGGCTACCTAAACACCAACACAGATAAGGCATTAAAAAGCAAAAAAAAAAAAAAAAAAGTAATTATTGTCAATTACAGAATTCAAGCAACTGGTGTTTTTCAAATGACCAAGGATACTTTCTCTTTAGAACGTTGTGCAGTCCACAGCTCAAGAATTCCTGTAAGAAGAGGTCTTAATTTGTTCTGTTCAAGTTCATAAATATAGTAGAATTGCAGCCTGTCTGGGTTATTCGAGGGATAGGCTAGGAGCAACTGGAGAGAGTCCCAGGGTTGGGTTGGAGAAGTAGCTCCTTGGTCACGAGCACTTGCTTTTCTTCCGCGGGATAGGTGATGATGCCCAGTCTTCCACATGCCTATAATTCAAGCCTCCAGATCCAGGGGATCCAGCACCATTTTTTGGCCTCTGAGGGCACACACACACACACACACACACACACACACACACACTTTATAGAGGAAAGAAGATTCCCTGTTTCATGAAATAGCCTTGTGACTGTTGAAACTCTCCGCTAGAACTCACGTTTGCAACAATGGCTGGATGCAGTAGTGAGGGTCCCAAGCATGGAGGCCACAGGAGGCCTTTCCAGGAAGCATGTGTTAACAGGCTGCATCCTTAGGAAGCAGACCAGTAATAACAGACTCGTAGAGTCAGAAATACGAAGAGGGAAAGCCGTACCTTGACCTTGCAAATTCTAATGCTGTTGGCAAGCACGGGTGCTCTGTGATGGATATGCAAGCTGAAATGCCCACAGGGTATGCAAATCTAAATATTCAGATACAGAGGAAGTAAGGGTGGTAGAGTGAGCTGGAGATGGCCATAAGAGAGCGGGGACCCTGGCCACATAATCCAGTTCTGCAACACTCTCCCTTTTTAACCCCCAGGGAATTTTCTGTGTTGAAAACACCATGACGATCAAGTGAAGCGCAGATGCCCTTGGTCTGAGGCCCAAGAATGAAGTCATTTCCAACCAATGACATCAATAATGGATGTGCACATGTTTATGTATACTTGGAACTGAGTGTTCCATGTGTACTCACGCTCTTAATTCAAAATGATCATAAGTGCCACGTTAGCACCAAGGAGTGCGAATGCCGTGCCTGCCTATTTTTAAAGATCAGAAGCAAAAGTGTGGGTCATTGTAAATCACTGTCTTCAGTTGCTCCTGATCAGCACTTTCGTCATTTAAGGAACTACCCAGAGTGTAGAGCAAGCCCAGCAGGGCTAGTCTCCCCTGACCCCTGACCCCTGACCAGACAAGTGTGGAGTGCCCATGCAACTTGATGGGACACTCGAGAAGGTAGACTTGTCTCTTTAACTACCAGAGCCAGGATCCTTTCACGGTCACAGACCAAGTTCCGCATTGGTGTCTGAAAGTGCCAGGGAATGAGAAGGATCTATAGTTTCCACAACGCTTCCTCGATGATCAACTGCCATCTTGTCAGAGGAACAAGCTGTTTTGGAACGTGTCAGGGAAGAGTCTACCACTAACATCATAAAGGTTTTCCTTCCGAGATGAATGAATGTCCCACTAAAGAATCGTTTCCTTAACTTTAGTTCATCGCAAACTCTAACAACACAGAGTCAGTTGTCTTTGGAAATGATAACTTGGTCAAACGCCGAACGCCATACACAAGATGTTCTCATTTTCCTGAACTCTGGGACACTGGAGAGTTATTCACAGAAAGTTCCCAAAAGAGAATAAAGTGGAGAAAATAAAAATTGGAAGATCTGAGGTAGAGAAAAGAACAAAAGTCCACTGTGTCTAGTTTTTTTATTTTCTTTTTTTCCGTGTGTCTGTTTTCTCTTCAAGCTTAGATCTCACAGATAAGGAAGCAATGCCACCATGCATCTGTTTTATCTTCAAGCTTAGATCTCACAGATAAGGAAGCAAAGCTACCATGCATCAAAAAATTAAATAATAACATTACTACTCTAACAACTGTGAACATATATATTACAATAAAATATCTTTGTAAGAAAAGTTTTGTTCTCTCACAACATTATCATTAATAATAATAATATATTATTATTAATTATTGCAGTACTTGGAATTGAATCTAGGGCCTTGTGCAAGCTAGATACATGCTCTACCACTGAGATACATTCCAAGCCTCAAGCAAGTAATATTGCAAGCATTTAACTGAAATTTTTTAGAATACCTTTAGAGACACTCATATAGGTAAAATTCCATTTAAAAAGTTTTTAATGGAATTTTTTCCAGATGGAATATAGTCATAAAGGCTTGAATGAAATTGTTATTAGAAACCATCCTTTTCATTTGGAGGCCATGGTAATAAAACAGAAGGCTTAATGTCCAATTCCAACATGAACAAGGTAGGCGTGTGAGGATCTAAGGAGGAGATACTGCATTCAGAATTCTTTCCCTCTCTAATTTCTATCATTCCCTTGGGAAG
>CABHPH010160290.1:0-47578 GCA_902168325.1 Peromyscus nudipes | reverse complement strand
GTTTACCCCTCTCTCCCTTCCTCCCTCACCTCCACATTCCCTCTCTTCCTTTCTTTTATTTACCTAGGCATAAATCTGTCTATTTTATTTTCTGAAAGCAGCAGTCCCTGGGGGAATCTGTTTTATTTATTTATTATTTATTATTTATTTATCTATTTATGTATTGTTATGTGACGTTTTGTAGTCAGTCATTCAAATAGGTTTATTCTGGGGCTCTCAGTTCCACTTCCTGGGAAAAGCCCTGTTGCCCACAAGAGTATTCCCCTGCAGCCACACTTCTACCAAACAGCGTAAAAGTTCTGATATGGACTAGTTCAGCTATGCACACTTGCCTCAATCTACACCAGCCAAACTATCTCTCCTGGTGACTTAGAGTTTAGAGTCAGAAATAATAATTAATAGTGTCTGCTATTTGCTCAAATGAATCATGGGCATCTTGGGTCCTGTTGACAGTTCTTTTTGAATTTCCTGTGCTGTGTGAAATGCCCTCATAACTTTGTAGAAAAGCCACTTATTCTTCTGTATATGATTTGAATATGTTCCTCCTATTCACATCCAGATGATACTTAAATGAGATGGTTACTGAGGACTAAGCAGTCATCATATCGCCACGCCCAGGATGTGACTGTGCCATGTTATCATAGCTTCAACTGATGAGACTACAAAGATTGTATGAATTCCAGTCCCCCCATTACCTTGAAATTTAAATTTCCACATAACTACCGTGAAAACGTTTGTCTTCTACATCAGAAATGACCTTGGTCTTATGAACTGCCGGCTAGGGGCTTTCAGGCAGGGTAAGGACTCCTGTCAAACTCACCATGGGAAGAAACTGTGGGACACTGAGTGCTGGGAGCTACAGAGGAAGAAGGGAAAGGGTGGCAGCTAGCCACATCCGCACTGGGCTGTCTAGATACCCCATGTGTGAGAGTCCCATGAGCTGCGGTGATTTGCTGAATCAGAGGTGCTGTGGCAGGAGCTAGTTAGTGACTTTAAGGGTAACCAAAAGAAAAACACTAACATGGGAGGTTGGAAATATTTTTTTAATTTATTTCAGTGTGTGTGTGTGTGTGTGTGTGTGTGTGTGTGTGTGTGTGTGTATACAAGGGAGCACACACAGGCATGCAGTGCTCATGGAGGCAGAAGAAGAAGACATGAGATATCCTGGAGCTCTAGTTACAGGGGGTTGTGATGCACCTTACGTACGTGGATGCTGGGAACTGAACTCAGGTACTCTAGGAGAGTAACACGTGTTCTTAACCACCAAGACATCTCTCAAGCCTCTAGGTCAGAAAGCTAAGCTGCTTTTGTTTTGTTTCATTCGCTTGTTTGAGGAAGAGGAGCAGAATCTGGAGATGTGTGTAGAATGACTACAGAAAGTGGGATGACTATTTTTATGGATGCATCCACGAGCACAAGAACTGGCCTATGGTCCAAGGGGACAAAGTGGCAATAACATCTATGATAGCTCAGAGGGCAAACCATTCTCAAACACCTATTATGAATTTTATGCTTCTGGAGGCCCTAGCGAGGCCACCAGAAGATCCTTCCTTTCTTGTGGAAGACCCATTTCTGGTGGTACTCTCACACACAGCATGATGGAGAAGGCTGTATCCAGTTGGCAGGGTGATGGCCCCAACGCATTGGATTTAAACCCCTGAGAGCTGTGTTTTCTTTAAGAAAACAGTCTTTGCAGATGTGTTAGAGTTAAGACGCCTTCAGTGGCCACTTGATTGTAATCTTTGCTGGGTGCTAAGGGCATAAGCAGTGATCAGACCTGGCTCTACTTTGATGGGTTTCCTTGATACAGCTTTGATATGACTCCTCTTGAGAGAAGTTTCATCCTCTCTCTACCCTAGTCTTCTTCCCTCTTGGCTCTTGGCCTTGCTTTCCTTTTCCAGAACCATCAGCCACATCTTGCCTACCCTCTGAACCTGGCAATGTTTGTATACATGTCCAAGGATGGCAGCCCTGGGGCAGTGAGAAGACTGATTCTTCAACCAGTTCCCCACAAATGGACTGAAAAGGAAAGCAAAAGAAGAAGAAAACCACAGAAGTTTCTGAGTTCCAGTGATCTAGAGGTCCAGGGTAGGTGAGCTGAAATGCTTCAGGAGCAGGCAGGCCACAGAGTTATGTAAAATGGGGATGATAGAGGTGATTGGTGCTGAACAGCTGGGGCTTCACAGGTGCCTGGTTAGCATGCCTTTAAACTACTCCAGAGGTGAGGAGGCACTCCCAAAAATCTACTGGCTCTTTGGAGCCTGGAGCTTCCTAGTTGGCAGTCTTTGCTTTGATTTTCTTCAAAGCCTGTCTTATGAATGAGACACCCACACAGTTAGTTGCCTTTGGATCCTAATACAGCAACGCCTGGTGGCTCATTGGTGCTCTTCATTGATTTATTCACTCAATAAATGTATAGTGAGCACCTAGGCAATGCAGAGTGCTGCATTCCTCCATATCAAGGCTACATTGGTAAATGAACCAGGGAAAGGGTAGGCGTGTGCACAAAGTGGGAATGGAGCAAAACAATTCGCCATCCTCCTGTGGAGGGAGGATACAGGAAGGTGTGTGAATACACTGGGCTGAGGTTTGAATGAAGAGAAAGACAAGCCTAGGCAACAGAGAATTCTAGAAAACAAGTGCAAAGGCCCTAGGTAGATTCAAGGGGGAGAGAGGTCCACATCTGAGTCTAAAGTGACCACATTACAATCTCAGAGGCCACTGTTAGAGCCTTTGTGTTTTATTAATCTATTATTGAGTGCATGTGTGTGGGATGCATGTGTGTATTCATTTTTCTGCATGTATATGTGTGTCCATGTGTGTGCATACATGTAATGGCCCTAGGTTGAAATCAGGAATCATCCTTGATCAATGTTCCACTTTATTCACTGATGCAGAATCTCTCAATCAAATTCGAAGCTCACTGACGTGGAGATCCTTTGTCTCCACATCTGAGGCTGCAATTACAGGTGGACCTCAGTGCTCAAAGAGCATTTATGTGAGTATCTGGCAATCTGAACTCAGGCACCAATGCTTGTACAGCAAGTTCCTAACCTTTGCACCATTTCTGCAGCTCCATTTGAGGAAGTTATATTCATCTGTGAGTCTAGAAAGTGACTCCCACTCCATCTTTGGGTTAGAAGACACACTTCTAGTCTTCCTCTAAAGTTTCCTGTTGCCCAGGTTTTGTGTTGTGTACTATCTAGGTGACAGCTAAGGCCTACGGGAGAGGAGATGGCAAGATTAAAGCTTGACCTGGGACTGTCTCTTCAGAGTCTTATCACCCGAGATGCATGTGTTTAGTTAGTCTTCTGCTGCTGTGATAAACACCATGACCAAAAGCACTTGGGAAGGAGTGGCTTTATTTCATCCTACAGCTTACAGGGAAGCCTGGGCAGGAACCCAAGGAAGAAGCATGAAGCTATAGATGAAGATGTTCACTGGTTTGCTCTCACACTTACGCTCAGCTACCATTTTATACCACCAGGTTTACCTGCCTAGGGACGGCACTGCCCACAGTGGGCTAAGCCCTTCCACGTCAATCATCTGAGACAAACCAGTCAAGACAACCCCCCCTAGCCATGCCCACTAAGCCATCTGATGGAAGCAATTCCTCAACTGAGGTTTCCTCTTCCCAGATGTTTCTGTCACCACAACAACTAAGCAATATAATATATTTTTATATGATGCATGTGTTCTACCTCTTAATTAAATATGCTGTATGTTCTTGAGTAGCCATGATGCATAAAAACAAGCTCTAAGTACAGGACATGGCTGTTTCATTTTTTTCCCTTCCACAAACATTTCCCCCTGAGATGGCCAAGGGTTGCAGTAGTGAATGAAATGGAAATTTGCCTGAGATGGGGTGGGGAGTGCTGAAGACCCACACAAAGGAAAGGATACAGGTAAAGGAAATTACTGCACCAATAAGGGCCAAGGAATTTAAAATACCAAAGTGATGAGGAGTTCTGGTGTGTATGGGGAGAGGGATCATTGTAATTTTAAGTAGAGTTTTAGGGAGACACTGAAGCATTGGTTTTGTAAACCGGGAGAGTAAGCCATGTGGTAACTGGGGGAGTCTAGCAAAGCATGTGCATGCAGTGTAGAGACTTCAAGGCAGTGTACCAAGGAAGAGTGGTATGGCCTATAGTCAGGGAGGGGTCTGATTGAGCTGCACAGCACATGACCAGAGCTGTCCATTTCTGCATTCTGCCTCCATTTTCTATCTGCCCAACACCCCTCTCTCCCCCATCCATGGGGCCCAGTGCAATTGCCAGGTTCCCTTAGACCAGACCAGCTTAAATTCAATCTCAGCCCTCAGCAGTGTGCTTACAGCCGGTGTCCTTATTTGTCCCTCAGTCCTGCTGGAGATTAATGTTTGCAGGTTTCACTGAGTGTAAATCATGGGTTGCAGATTTCTGGGTTTTCCATCAAGAGTAGAGGTTCCGAAGGCAGGGAACTCCTCCAGGATAGGCCAGGCAGCAGACTGGATCTGGGGTGGGGGTAGGGATGGAGAACCAGTCTGGCCCAATGAAGAAGACTTTGAGACCATAGGTGGTCCGGGTACAGTCTCAATGTAAGTCCCATTTTATGGAAAAGTCTGACTTGGAGGAGTAGGTTTTCAGATATTCAATAAATTTGTTCTTTAAATTAGGAAAGAAAAAGGGAGAGAGAGGTGAGGGGGTTTGGCAGCTGGCATGCCAAAATGAAAATAGGCAGTAAGGTATTGGCATTTTCTGCAAATACTGACAGAATACAAACCACTGTCAGTGTATCCTGCCGTCTGCAAACTTGGGAGTCCCTGGCACCTTCCCCAAAGTGTGCCCTCTGTGTTGAGAATGACTAGAGGCAGTTTGCACTGTTTGCAAGCAAGCAGAGTTTACACTGGGGTACTTGGAAAGATTCCGCATTTGCCACCTATATGAAGGTTCTGAGTTGTCTAATGTGGGCGATAGCTGGACTGACGGAGGCTGGATCAGAGGAATAAGGGCGACTTGGTCTCAGGAATGGTTTGAATTGTCTCTGCTACTGGTAAGAGTGGTCGTCCACATGGTGAGTTCGTGCATGTGATCACAGAGAGGCCTAGGGAAAGAAGTCATTTTCCAACACAGAAATAGGCTCAGAGATGTGAACCAATTTGTATAAGGTCACACAGTGCAGAGCTGGGACTTGTACCCCGGCTGACTGCTGCAAGTTCAGCAATTTCTTCTTATTGAACTGACTGCCTCCCCAGAATAGCTCACTCTTTCTCAAATAAAAGAAACCAGCCCCACACAGGCCTTCCTGAAATTATATTTGTGATAACACAGTGATCTAATTATCCCATTCTTCATCATTTGAGAACAGAAAACATTTCGGTTGTTGTAGCAGCTGAAGTTTGCTGCGAGCGCGCAAGCACAGTCCATACCACAGATGTTTGTGTGTGTGCGCCTGCCTTCACAGTCGAGGGCTCTCTGCAATAAAAGCATGCGTTATCCTGTTACCTTTGGGTCTAGCGAGGCTCCTGCATTCTGTAGACACCAGTAAAGGTTTGTAAAAATGAATGAATGAACGGCGGCCGAAAGAGCTGTGCTCCCGAGAAATGCCTACCGTCTCTCCTTCAGCTCCCCTCCAATGCACCAAGGGGCTTATTAATTATGGATGAAGCTGGAAGCTCTGAAACAGAAGCTGATGTGGGTATAATCACACCCTGTGTTTGCATGATCATAAGTAGATTATTAAAAATGGATAAGGCAGACATAATTGGGCTCCAGCCTACCAGAAATCTTAGAGGAAGCAGATGGAGCGTTTGGGCATTTTCTCTGATTTAATCTAAACCAGCAGGAAAAAAGAGGAATTGATTAGAAGATTGTCTTTCACATTCCATTATTGATGCCGGGGCTATCATTAGCAAAGGGGTCGCTGGAAGGGCTCCCCCCAGCACAGAACTGGGAGAAACACGGGGAATTTTATTTAGAGAGAGTTCAACTTTGTTCAGCTTGTCAGGCTCCTTCCTGTGCTCAGGCAGCTGGCCAAACTTGTAAGTGAATTTTTTTCCCTAAACACATTTCCCTTTCATTTTGCAATGGGGCTGGAGAAGAAATTATATTAACGAATTTTCCACTGTTTCTGCTTTAAGACCACCTCAAATACCCACGGAGGGGCCATGGGTGGGAGGAGTTTCTTAAAAGAAACCATCGATGGCTTCTCACATGAAAGAGGAGGGCGGTGCTTCACAAGCTTAGGAAAGATACAGGGAGCATCCTGTGAAACAACCAGAGATCAAGATCGTCTTTCCCTCGTAAGATGTTAAGAATGTGGGAATTCACAATGCTATCTTCAGCTGCCTACTTATCACAAACGAACTCACTATGTTTTCAGGAGAGTAAGACCCTGACCAGTTTGTTTGTTTGTTTGAGGGAGGATGGATGGGCGGGGTCTCATTATGTAGCCCAGGCTGGCCACATCTAATGGGCAATCCTCCTACCTCGGACTCCTGAGTGCTCAGTTTGTAGGCATGCATCACTATGTGCTTGTGTGTGTGTTTCACCTGTGTATGTTAGTGCAGATACATGTGTGTGCACGTGAATCTGGGTATCAGAGGACAGCCTTAGGTGACCTTCCACTTTGTCTTTTTGAGACAGTCACTCACTAGAATCAGGGCCTCGCTGATTCAGACAGGCTAGCTGGTCAGGGAGCACCCAAAGATCTACCTGTGTTCACTTGCTCAGTGCTGGGACTACAGGTGTGTGTTCCTGTGCCCAGCTTCTTAAATGTGGGTTCTGGGGATCCAACCCAGGTCCTCATGCTTCCAAGGCAAGCACTTCAACAGCAGTGCTAGGCCCACTGCCACCAGCACTGACTGCTAAATTTTGAATGGGGAGTCTTTAGCTCAGTGAGTCTCCTAGTCATCACTGATGCACAGAGGTCTCAGGAGCATCCCCTCTGGGAGTGATGTAGAAACTCCATAGCGTAGCATGCACAGGTCCTGACTTACATTGGGTCAACTGATGATTGTTCAACTTCACCATGGTAGGACAGCAATCCTCACTCAGTAACAACTGCACTTTTAATTCTGACCTTGCCTTGGGCTAGTGTTGCATGGATCCATCTTTTCCTGAGCTGTTGGGCAGCAACAGCTAGCTACAGCTTCCAGCTGACCATGTAGTCATAGCCGGGGAGATACAACCAACACTATGGTACACTATGGTGCTAAGCCGAGATATTCAGAAGGCTGAGAGGGGCACATGCATTACTGATGTATAATATTTTCCAGTGTAATGTGTGTGTTTCAGGAATGTAACATCCCCATAGTGTCTTTATAAAGCATTGGGACAGTGTCTCTTGTGATTACACACAGCAGTGGGCAAAGGGCTTCCTTTGATATGGTGTAACCTTGATTGGTGTGTTTTTATTCTCCCCCCTGGACACCTGCAAGCATTAGATATGACAGAGTCAAGCCACGGTAAACGGCCCCACTCTGCTCTACCACAGAAAGAGCCAGAGAAGTGTTGAGACATACAAGTCCACAGAATAGTCAAGATTAGAACCCAGAGGACTCCCAGCCTCCTCAGGGAGGGCTGCTTCTTGGGCTCTTGGAGGTCATTGCCAACTTGATGGTCCCTCAGCAACCAAAGAGAAGCAGAGATGAGCCTAGCCTGCTCCTCAAGGGTCTAGGGTCTTGCCCATATACCTCAGTAGTACTTTCTGTCACTATTTTTTATTTTTTCAAGTGATTTAAAAATATATTTTTACACAGTTACAAAATGCCATTTTCAGGTAGGTACATAGTGTACTTTGAGAATATTCCCCTCAACTCCACTACTCACTCCATTCTCCCCCCTCCTACCTCCTCCTCTTATAATCCCTTTTCTTCTGCAGACGGCGTGGCTTCTACTCTCATGTCATCTGGACATGTGTTATTTTATTTACATTATTCGTGTGTGTGTGTGTGTGTGTGTGTGTGTGTGCGCGTGTGTGTCAGAGGACAATTTTGGGGGGTTGGTTCTCTCCCTCTACCATGAGGTTCCTGGGAACTGAACGTAAGTCATCAGTTTGGTGGCGAACGCCTTTCCCCAATGAGCCATGTCGCAAGCCCCAACATATATTATTTTATGTACTTATAAATTCCAGGAGCCACAAATCAAGGAAAATGGGAAATGTGAGATATTTGTCTTTCTGGGACCATCTTTCCCATACAAATTCTCAATACCAAAATGGCCAGGATGGAGAGAACTGGAGCTTTTAGTGGGCTTGTGAACTTCTGTACTGGGTTGCCAGAGAACAGGCCTAGATGAGCAACAGGTTTCCATGTCTGGGAAAAGACAAAATATCAGAGACGTAAAACTTAAAGATGAAAAATGGCCTGAAGAAACTGTATCAGGGCTGACAGCTAAGGGAACCATTGAAGCTTGCAGAGAGAACCATGAGGAGAGGTGCCTTGAGATAAGACCACTTTGCCGGTCTATGTAGTACCTTTATGCAGTTTGCAGAAGGTGCCTCTACTGGAAACTTTTAAAGGTTTATAGAAATCCATAGCATCTGCGATGTGACTAAGTCCTCTTACACATGAACAGACCCGCCCAACTGAATCCATTCATAGCCTGTCACGCTTTGAAGGCCGAGTGACTTTTCACAAGCAGTGCGGACGTTTTCTATAACATATATGTATCCTTTTGTGCTGCTTCCTGTCCAGTCAACCCCCTCTTTTTTTTTTTTTTCTTTTTTTTTTTTTTTTTGGTTTTTCAAGACAGGGTTTCTCTGTGTAGCTTTGCTGGAGCTCACTTGGTAGCCCAGGCTGGCCTCGAACTCACAGAGATCCGCCTGCCTCTGCCTCCCGAGTGCTGGGATTAAAGGAGTGCGCCACCAACGCCCGGCTCCAGTCAATCTTCTTACAGCTGTGGCATGTTGACATTCTTCTTAAGATTTGGGGGTAGATTCAGATCCTGCTTAACAAGTAAGAAGGTCTCTTTGCTTGACTAGGCAAAATATCCTGTCCCTAGATGTGAGGAGTGGCTCAAAGATGAACAGATGATGTAAGGAGCTGCAAGTAGACCTTGGAGATGCTGAGAGAAAAGAGAACGTTCTTTCTGCTGTGTGTGTGTTAGGGGAGGAGGAGAGGAGAGAAGAGAGAGACGGAGAGAGACTGTTTCTGAAAACTCAAAGGCTAGAACCGCTCCTGTACTTCCGCAATGTGCTTAGAAATCAGCCTTGGCAGTAGTCAGTAGGAAGGTGAAATGTCTTCTCCTAACAGCAGGTATGGCATGAGCAGGCAACGAATCTGCCACACTGCTAGATGTGGACCCTTGGGATGTTTGAAACTGCTATGGTGGCCTTGCCAATGTGAAGCCCAGGGTCAGGGTTGGTACTGACTTCACCTTCTTTCTGAGTCTCAATCCCTGTATTAATTACTTTTCTGCTGCGGTCATAAAATGCCATGACCAGAAGCAACTTAAAGAAGGGGTTTATTTTGGCCTGTGGTTCCAGAGGGAAAGAGTCCATCAGGGCAGGGAATGCATAGCATGGCAGCAGGAGCAGGAAGTGGAATGATCCCATTTCATCTGTGCACAGGAAGCAGAGAGAGTGCGAGAGAACGGAAAAGAGTAAGGCTGTGAACCCAGCCTGTCTCCAGTCACATGCTTCCTCCAACAAGTCTCCACCTCCTAAAGGTTCCAGAACCTCCTCAAACAGCACCACCAACTGATACCAAGTGTTCAAACACATGAGCCTATGAAAGATATTTTCATTCAAACCACCAAAGTCTCTCACCTCAAAGTCCATGTGCGGAAAACTAGTAGAAAAAAATCTACTAAAGGAAAAAAAAATGGGCTGGAGAGATGGCTCAGTGGTTAAGAGCACTTGCTGCTCTTGCAGAGGACTCAGGTTCAGTTCCCAGAGCCCACATGGAGGCTCACAGCTATCTGTAACTCCAGTTCCAGCAGATCTGATACCCCTCCTTACCTCTGCAGGCACTACATGCAAATAGTTTATATACATACAATCAGGCACATGCACACATACACATGAAATAACTATTTTTAAAAAGAAAAAATTACTAGACCCAAACAGAAGTTTCATCAATTAAAAACAATAAAAGGAGGGGGGAGCAAAGTCTGTGAAAAATGCCTGTTGTAAAAGAGAAGAGGAAAAATGTTCTCAGAACGATCTACTGCAGGAAGCAGAAGCAAATTCCAACAGCATTTCTTTGTACTATCAAAAAAATTGCTTTAAGAAATGCAGACTCAATGAAACTAAAATATGGATGTGAGGAGAAGGCAAAGAAAAAATAATTATGCTTTTAACGCAGAGAGAAATTGAACTATTTAAAATGCATTTGATACAGTAACAGCTAAATTAGCAAAGTAGAAAAACGGCTCGAAGGATGGCGGCCAGCTGAAGCCAGTGCCACTGGACCCAGAGGAGCAGGGTTAAAGGACATGTTGCAGACAGGCAGTGTGGTGTGACACAGCAGAGGAAGTGTATATTTGTAGTTGGGATTGGTGGCACAGGGCTGTAATCTTCCTGGAATTCCAGCACTGGGGAAGTTGAAGCAGAAGGGCTGTAAGACCAAAACCATGCAGAAACCCACTATTGCAGAAGATGTCTAAAGATCACACATACACACTCATCATTTCATATACAAAAGAAGTTTAAATACAGTCACCTACAGCAGTAGGACAAAGCCTCCCACCAGATACCACAGGCTAACAGATCAAAATCTCAGTACCAAAAACGGGTTACCTCTATTGGAGATGCTGGCTATTGCCATTCCTCTTGGTTACACTCCAGAGTTTGATACAAGACCAGATTGTTGGAGATACCCACACTTGAGTCATAGAATTTGGAGAGATCAAGCTGGTACTCACCTGGAAGCTTCATCCCTACTGGCTAGTTTTCATGGTGCTTGGAAACACAATGTATACAATCAAAGGGGAAAAATAATCATAAATCTTACCTGACTGTGAACCCAATGAGCTACAATAACAGCTGGTCTGGCAAGACATGCCCAGTCGCATGATAGTGACATGATGTTACGGCAATAACCAACCACTTTCTGATTGAACTTAAGACCCACCCTGTAAGAAGGAACTCATATCCCACACCGTTAGCAGGTCCAAGAACCTGTGGTGAGATAGGTCCTCGTTCTTAGAGGAGAACCTACTACTACTGTTTTGCTAAAACAACTGCTAATGACTTATTATTATACCCATAGATCAACACATCTCTCAGTCCTCATTGGAGAAACTTCTTTTTGCAGTAGAAGGGAATTAACACAGAGATCCACAACTGGCCAAAGTGCAGAGAACACGAGATTACAGAGTTCTCTGACTTCACTTGGACGTCCGTACACGCCCCTCTTCCCGAGGCTCAAGGCTCATGTCGGAAGAGCAGGTGGAAAGACTGTGTGAACCAGAGGTGGTGGGTGATTGCAACAAAACTCCTTTCCAGACACCACAGGCAGTCGCACATATAAATGCACAGCGGTTGTGGCGCCATGCCCAAGAGCTGCACAAGCTCAAGCCAGAGAAAACCCCAGCATGGAGGAGGGAGGTGGCCGTGAAGTCCCGCTCCTAGCTGAGGAGCTAACGGAAATTGACAGCTTGGAGAGGAAGAGCCAGTTCTCTGAAGGGCGCCGTCCCTGGTGAGTTGCTCACGCTCCAGTGGCTAGCCCCATACCTGGGAGTGTGAGAGTGTGTGGGCAGCAAAAATCGGACTCCATCGGTGTTTTGTCTGTCCATTTGTTGGTTTTGTTTTGGAGAGTTCACCAAGTTGGGTGGGTGGGGAAGAGAAGTAGGTTAGGGAGGGCTTGGGGGAGGGGTGAATATGATCGAAATACATTGCATAAAATTCTCAACGAATTATTTAAAAAATTATAAAAAAGAAAAAAGAAAACCTTAGGACTTGGTAAATAAATCGGTGCTGGAGAACTTGCAAGACCCTGGTTTGATCCTTAGGAGAAAGGAAGAAATGGGGGAGAGCACACAGGGTGGAAGGAGGGAGAGAGGGCAGAAATGTATGTTTTGTGCAAGGATGAGATGAAATACATGAAACAGAAATAATAATATTCAACGTGAGGGAAAATGTTCCCAAGTTAAACAAAAACCCTGGTCTGTGTTTCAGAATACAAATCAAATCAGAAAAAAAAAAATTCATGAAAAGAGACACGCATCCTGGTGAAGTTCTAACTTCAAGGAAAAGATCTCTATAAATACCCAGGGGGGAAGCTTATAAAGGAGAGGAGGCAGCCCAGCCTTACATCCCACATCCATGGCAGAAGACATCAAAGACAACACCATGATTTGAAGGTTCTGAAGCCTGCACCCCAGGGCTCTGCACACATAATCCTGGTGCTCTTCCACCCTGCTTCAGCAACAGGAGGGCATTCTCTAGGGTTCAAGAACCCAGAAATTCCAATAGCCACACTCCACAGGATTGAAGTCAGATGACTGCCGTCCCTCGGCTAATTCAAAACACAATGGTCAGACCACATGCCCACACTTTAAAATTGAAAACTTGGGTGTTTTTCTAGGGGAAAAAATAACTCATGAAAATTGACTAATGAAGAATTAACCTGCTTAGACCAGTAGCTCTGCCAGGCTTCTTGTGTGATCAGACAACCAGCCTTGGAGGAAGCCCCACCAAACAGTGGGGTTTATTTATTTTGGCTTCTGGCACTGGAGACTGGGGGGCAGAGGAGCTTTCCAGAATTGTATGTGTGGCAGCCTTCCAGTGTTGGAGGAAGCCCCAGCACAGGCTACCTCCTGCCTTAGTTCCTCTGCCTGCCCTGTGGTCATCCTAGGCTGTAGGGGAAGGGGCGGGGTGGGGGCGGGGGGATTGCTGTGGCAGCTTCATACTTCCTGGATCTAGCGCAAAGTCCTTGACCTTTCTTAGTCCTCCTGCCTCAGCCTCCTGAATAGCTAGGATTGAAGCTGTGTGCCACTGCACCTAGGTAGCTTGAGATGGCTGTCATACAGGTGATGCCATTCTCGGTACAAGTTCAATTTTTCCATATCCAAAACACTGGGAACCAGTCACTTTTCAGATTTTTAATTTTTTGTTATGGGACATTTGTATACATATATAATGAGACATTTTATAGACAGGACCCAAGATTAATGTGACATAATAAATTTCACACACACCTTACTGCAAAACAGAAAGGTAATTTATAGGGTATTTCCAGGGTGTCACAGTGTCAGGACATGTATGTAATTTTCCATTTGTGGCATGAGATCAGCCTTCAAACAGTTTTGGAATTAGGAATACTTAGGCTTTGGGACTTTCAGATTACGAATGCTCAAACTATGTCAAAACCCCCATGGGCATGGTCCTCCTGTTATGCTGTGCTGATTCTCATTGAGGAGGTGATGGGAGGCAGCGATACATACAGATGCCTGTGTTAAATAGCTATTATTCTCAGACGTCCTTAATTCCCCTTTTCATTTTTTCTTGGACTCATGAGCTACCAATGCTGGAAATTCTACCCACTCTCTCCTTCCCCTTCTCTGTGGAAGAGGCCATTTAGAACTCTCAGATGTATAGTTCTAGCAACATATACCTAAAAACACATTCAGAGGGGAAAAAACGGGAAACAAGTGAGGACACCCTGAGTGATTTACTGGTAGGACCCACCCCATATGATATTCAGTAGCAGGTAAAATTAATCGTTGTTGATTATTAGGCTTGGATCAGGATATCCCCAGAAGGGTCATGTATTGAAGCCTCAACTCCCATTGCAACGGGAGACCATTAATCTACTGATTATAACTGCATGGGATATTGAGGGGCACTGGAAACTTTGGGAAGGTGGGGCCCCATTGGCGCAAGTGAGTTATTGAGGGTTTATGCTTAAAGGTTATATTGTCATTCACTCATTCATTCATTCATGCTCTGTCTCTCTCATCCTCACTTCCTCCCTCCCCTCCCCGATTCCTGGCTGTCAGGAGTTGAATATCCTTTGTTTCACCACATGTTTTGCACAACTTCTGAAATCACAAGGCAACATAATTCTCTTCTTTTTAATTTAACTCAGGTATTTTCTCACAGCAACAGAAAGCTAATAGTGATAGAAGGTACAACAGGGATTACCTTTGTCAGGACTGATGGCATGGAGGAGGTTACAAGGGTCTTTGGAGACAGTAGAATATTCTATTAAGGGATCTCCTGAGAAGTGATTACATGGATGACGGATATAAGAACTTATCAAGCTTTTGCGCTTGATTCCTGCATTTTACAAATTGAAAAATTACACATCTCTCTCTCCATATATATATTAAATTTTTGAAAATTTCACACATACATATAATGTCTTTTGATTATATTGACCCCTCTCTTCAACCCTCACTCCTTCCAGGACTACCTCCAATCACCACTCCTCCCAACTTCATGCCCCCCCCCATAGCCTGCTGGTTCTAATTTGTGTTGCTTACATAGTCCTGAGCATGAGGCCATTAACTGGAGCATGGTTGACCTCCCAAGGTCTACACTGTCAAAGAGAAAACTGACTCTCCATCCCCAGCAGCTGTCAACTGCCAACAGCTCCGCAGCCAGAAGTGGGGCTTCATGAGCGCCTTCATCCTCCATGCTGGGCCTTGAGTGGCTTGATCTTGTGCAGGTCTTGTGCAGGCAGCTGCAGCTGCTGTAAGTTGATGTGTGCAACAGTTCTGTCCTGTCCAGAGGAACTGCTTCACTCCAGTCCTTCTGACCTCTGGCTCTTAGAATCTTCCACCACCTTATCAAAGACAGTCCCTGAGCCTTGGTGGGAGGGGTGTGATATAGATATTCCATTAGTGGCCGAGCACTCCACAGACACTAATTCTCTGCACTTTGAACAGTTCCGTCAATTCTTAAAAATCTTCCACATCAGATACGTATGAAAACATCCCTGATACAGAATATAATGGCATGTTCAGTAAATTAAAAAAAAAAATCTGTGATTTTTTTTTCTGTGTCAATTAGTCAAAACCAGATTCTTTTCTCAGTTTGGGAACTAAGATGCTGAAAAGGATGGAAATCTTGTGGGGGTTTTATGAAGGAGCACTAGGAACATTTGTCATCTGGTCTGGAAAAATACAGAACGAATTAGGTTCCTTTGGGAACACCGTCACCACTGCAGCAGGTGGTCCTCAGTGCTGGAGAGTCTGGGCTGCGGGGAGGAGGGAGTATGTGATGTTTTCTGCAGGAGAAAAACCATCATTATAACCATCTGGAGGAAAATCTTAAATAGAATGTGATAGAGAGGAGGAGGAGCAGTCCTTGTAAGGAAGAGACTCATTAAGACTCATGGTGGTCACAGTTAACTGTCACCTTGGCAGAATCTAGAATCACTTGGGAGATGGGCCTCTGGGAATTCCGGTGGGAGATTATCTTGATTGTGTTAATTGAGGTGAGAAGACTCACCCACAATGGGTGGCATCATTCCCTGGCTGGGATCCCGGACTGCGTAACTGGAGAAAGGGATCTGAGCAGCCATATGCACCCGTCACTCTGTTAATCGTTTTGGATGGGTTATGACCAGCTGCTTCAAGCTCCTCCTGCTTTTGCTCCCCGACTACGGTGGACTGTACCCTTGAGCTGTGAACCAGAATAAACCCTTTCTCCCTTAGGTTGTTTTTGTCAGGGTTTCTTACCACATTAATGGGAAAAGTAACTAAGACAGAGTTTCATAGGGCAAGAGAGAAGCTGTAACACACAAGGGAGGAAGTAGAGACCTTTGGTGGCTAAGATGTCCTCTCTCCCAGGAGACTATGAACTGCAGAAAATCTGCAGACCTTCCCTTTTCCAGAGAGAATGACCAGGGACCAGAGCCAGCAAGGAGATTGCAAAGTTAAGCTGGGAGGAACATTTTATTGAGCTGGCCTCATAAAGCATGGTTCTCACGGTTGCCATTATTGATGCCATTTATTACCACAATAATGCTGCATTTAAAACCGTCCACAAAACTGAGGCTTCAAATAGCAATCTTTTAGCTGTGCTCTTGTGTCAGTAGGTGGACTGGAGTTTTCCTGGTGTAGACGAGGGCATCTCATCTCAGCACCACTGGCATTTTATTTTTGTTTCCACATGTGTGTGCATGCCTACACGCATTCAGGTGTACACAGGAGTGTTCATGAATGTGGAGGACGATACCGGGTGGTGTTCTTCAGGCAGCATCCATCTTTGTTATTCTTTGATGTGGAGTCTCTCACTGGCCTGGAACTCACCAAGTAGGCAAGACTGTCTGGCCAATGAGTTCCAGGGATCTGTTTGTTTTCACCTCCCCAAAGCTTGGATTACAAGCATGCACCACCATACCCAGCTTTTTTTATGCAGATGCTGGGAATTGAACTCGAGTCCTTGTGCTGGCATGGAGAGTACCTTAGTGAAGGAGCCATCTCCCCACTCTTACTACTGATATCTGAAGTCAGATAAGTATTCGTTGTGGGGACTGTCCTGCACAGTGGAGGATATTTAATAGCATCCCTGACTTCTACACACCGAGCGCCTGTGCCTATAAGAGCAACCAAAAATGTCTATGGACACTGCCACACATTCCCTAACAGGGAGAAAAACAATCACTTTTGGCTGAGAGCCACTGATGTGACAGGCTAAGCTTGGGATGGGCTCAGGTAGACTCAGGTTACTCCCAATGCTTCATCACTTTGAACCAGTTAGGTACCTGGAATGTGTTTTTCTCAAGGCAACTTCAGAGACTTCAGAGAAATCTGCTACACAGACACATTATAGATCATGGATCTTGATCAACCACCATCCTTTAAGCAAAGCATTGCCACATGGTCAAGGCTAGTGCTGACGGAGCAAGGAAGTACATGAAGGCCATCAGGAGGGGAGAGAGGGACCAATACCAGGGGATAATGACCAGACCATCAGCATTATAATTGACCTTAAATTACACTCATCTGGATGGTTCTTATTTTTAACCTTAAATGATTATAGAGGGAACACGGTAATACAATATAGCAAGTAGAGGATGGAAAGTTAGTCACAGCAGTGAAGGCTTCTAAGTCCAGTGCTGGGAAGTAAAGACAGGTAGATCCCTGGCCAGTCAGAAGACTGCTCGGTGAGCAACAGACCAGCTAGAGACCTTCTTCTATAAACAAGGTGGATGACTCCTGAAAAGACCTCTGGCCTCCATATGCACACACGTGCATGCTCACTTACACACACACACACACACACACACACACACACACACATTCCCCTGACACATACAAAAGAAAAATAAGTAAGGGGTGTAAAACTCCCATGAATATGGAAGACAGGGCCCATATTGGAGAGCTCAGGTGTTCACAGCCCCAGTTAACATCTCCCTGCAGTGTGGTAGGAGAGAGACTAAGCAAAAACTAATGGCCCAGATGAGCTCATGAACTCTATGGAGGCATTCCCAACTCTTACTTCTAGGGCTCTGTCACACCTGGGAGGAATATCATGTCCTTCCATCCCCAGTCTGAACAACTGTGGTCTATGCCACTCAGAGATGGCTCCTCCATCTCTGAATAGAGTGTCTTTTCTAGTTTGCTTACTATGGCAGTGATAAGTGTTATGACCAAACCAGCTTAGGGAGGAAAGGGTGCGTTTGGCTTACATGCCCATCACTGAGGGAAGTCAAGGTAGGGACTCAAGGCAGGAACCTGGAGGCTGGAGCTGAAGAGAGACCATGGACAAATAGTGCTTATGGCTTGCTCCTTGTGGCTTGCTCAACTTTCTTGTATAAGCCAGGACCACTGGCCCAGGGGTAGCACTGCCCACAGTGAGCTGGACCCTCTCATATCGATCCTTAAACAAGAAAAGACTCCACAGACAGGCAATCTGATGGAGGTCTTTTCTCCATTGAGTCTCCTCTTCCAATTTGACTCTAGCTGAGTCAACTTGACAAAAACAAAAAAACAAAAACAAAAAACAAAAACACAAAAACAAAAACAAAAAAAACACCAACCTGCACAGCATCCCAGCTCGGAAAAACCAACTTTTCCCTTTGTGTGGTTTGCCAATAAATTCCTATTAGGAGTAGCTATTTTTTTTCAAATAAAATTATAGGACACCAGTTAAATTTGAATTTCAGATAAGCAATAGCTTTTTAGTGTTATGTATAACATAAAAAATGGACTTACACTAAAAAGGTATTTCTTGTATAAAATGCAACGTTATTTTCTCTTTAAAAAATTAAAATTCATATTATTGCTATTTTATTAGATACTTTTCTCACTGCTGTGACATACTATCCAGTGATAGAAGCCACTTAAGGAAGGAAGGGTTTGCATTGGTTCACGGTGGGAGGCTAGAATCCATCATGGCGGGGAAGGCACCGTGGCAGGAGTGTGAGACGGCTGGCCACATTGCATCTGTTGTCAGGAAGCAGAGAGAGATAAAGTTGTGCCCAGCCTGCTTTCTCTTCCCAAGTCAGTCTGGGATCCCAGACTAGGAGATGGTGCCGCCCACGTTCCTGGTGGGCCTTCCTACCGCAGTTAACTGGTTCTAGGAAAGCCTTCAAAGGCACACCCAGAGCTTGGTCTCCAGGTGACTCTATATGCTGTCAACTAGGAGATCAAAATGAACCACCACCTTACAGACGACATTCTTAATTGTACTGACGAATGGGATTCCCAGTGAGACTTCCATATGGATATACATTGTGCACTGGCTGTGTCCATCCACTCTTCATCTAAACAACACTCAACACTCAATGCACACACACACACACACACACACACACACACACACACACCACACCATACACACACACACACCACACACCATACACACACACACACCACACACCATACACACACACACACACACACACACACACACCACATCACATCCTGGAACTTTTCCTAGTCCCTAGTAATCCTTCTTTTGCCTCTAAGTCAACCTTTCTTCCTTCTTTCTTCTTTCTCTTTCATTCATTGTGTTTTTCAGTTTCCACATCTAATTCTTTATGACTGAGCCATAGTCTCTCTCTCTCTGTCTCTGTCTCTGTCTCTCTCTCTCTCTATCTATATGTATATATATACATATATATACATATATATTATATATATTCATATATATTCATATAATATCATATGTGTATATGCATGTATATATATGACATTGAAATCAAACTTAACAGACAGTCCACACCTTATTGTGTAGAAACAACTTGGCTCCCAGACTCTACTTCCAGGACTTACACTAAGTCAGCAATGCATTGTAGTCCCGAACTCACAGCTGTCACTTCAAAGTGTCCAGGGAGCTGGAAACCCTTGTTTATGTGGGAACTATTCAAGGGGACACTTGTCTCTTCGCTGAATTGAGTGTTATGAGTTAGGGAATGGTAAGCCAGAGAAAGCAGATTTACAAGCAGCATGTTGAGCTCTTCCTGGCAGGAGTGTTAGGAGCCAGTGAACTCCCTTTCCACACCTGTGCTGAGCTGGGAAGCAGATGTTGTAACAGGGTTTATGTCAGCTGCATCTCTGATCGACCACAGCCAGTGCACATCTGCCACAGACTTCAAGGGCCGTGTAGCAGAAACAAGAGGAAACTTTATAGTGCTAAGCCACTGAGGCACTGGGGTTTTTTGTTCCTGTGGCACAGCCCACTCTACCCCATCTGCCTACAAAGCATCAGAATGGGAACCAGATAGTAAAAGAGGTGGTTTCCCCCCTCATAAAAATGAAGCTGTAACATCTACACCGAGAAGCTCTTAGTAAAGGATCTGTGTATTCGTCGCTTTTCTCATCATTGTGATAAAACACATGGAAGAAGCCACTTAAAGTGTAAATAAATAAAATTCCAGTTTGTTCCGGCTCGAGCTTGAGAGGGTCCAGCTCATCATGGCAGGGAAGGCAAGGCAGAGTTCACAGCAGCTGTTGGCAGCAGCAGCAGCAAGAAGCTTGGTGGACCAGGAAAGAGAGGCAAGGGTTGGGGAAAATGGGACATCAGAGTTAGAGAATCGCCCCTGAGATCTGCCTCCAGTGACCCACTTCCTCCATCGTGGCCCCATCTCCGGAAGTTCCCACAGCATCCCACAAGCAGTGCCACCAGCTGAGCACCAAGTCAAACCCTGACAGTGTATTTTCTGTAATGTACGCTCTCAGACTTGGACTGGGGTGGAGGACTTTAAGAGCAGGATGACTGGGTTCTATCAGAGGTAAGTACAGGAATAACAAAAAGGAAGCCTCCCTTAGAGGGTGGGAAAGCCATTTCTGTCCATGTGTGGCTACACACACAAACCCAGTTACTTCAGACCATTACCTGCTCCACTGCTCCCCGGGGTGTTTAAGTACATCCTGCTAAAGATCATTCCCGTTTCCCAGATGAGAAAAACAAGGCCTGGAATGTGGTGAGGCAGTTGCATTGTCCAAATCTGCCGGATTGAAAACGTTCACAATGCAAAAGCTTTTAAAGACTCTCGGGTTGAATGGGAGATTTTAGGAAACAGCTGGATAATTTTATAGTGCATATAACCTGCAGCTAAGATGAATGCAATCAGTCTAAGGACCTCGGAAAATCAC
Source organism: Peromyscus nudipes (assembly GCA_902168325.1). Lineage (NCBI taxonomy): Eukaryota > Metazoa > Chordata > Mammalia > Rodentia > Cricetidae > Peromyscus > Peromyscus nudipes. The sequence continues at coordinate 27,104 of CABHPH010160290.1, read as the reverse complement.
CGCAGTCCGTGGGACAATGTCAGGGTTTCTTCACTTGGCAGCAGGAGTGGGATAATCACAAAGCCGGTGTAAGCTATGGTCTCTCTGACAGACAGCAGAGAACACAGGCAAGAGAGAAATCAACGTAAGCGCTAAGGGGACTTCTCCCTGAGCGGGGAAGTGAGTGAGAAGTCACAGAGTCCTCCAGACAGAAGGCAGGAAAACAGCTGGGAGGGGATGGCAGAGGTGTGTGCTCAAAGGTGACAAGTCCTTCTTAAAGGTATTCAAGGGAGAGTACTTCACAGCACTCAGAAACCACCCTGAGTGCTTTTAAAAACACTGTGTGGAAGTTCTTCTTCTTCTTTTTTTTTTTAATTTAAAACTAGAGCCAACACCAGCACCTTTTGCTCCAGTTTTTGCTGGAAATCAGCGAATTTCCACTCAGGAAATCTTGACTGAACACTATGTGTTACCGACCGAGACCCCGGGCAATACAATCAAGGAGAGGGCAATCATGTTTGTGGACTATCTGCACTCACCACAGTCCTGCAAATAATTGGTAATTTCTCATTTTGCCCCTCTAATAGCCCTCAGGGGTCTTGGTCCTTTACAAATGGGGAAACTGAGGTCCAGAAGTTGAAATGATCTGTCACCCAAGATCAAATGGCCAATATGTAGAAAAGACTCATCTGGTCCCCAAATCACATTCTGTTACAACTTGCTGCAGCCAAGTAATCATGAACTAATTAATAAGAAGTACAGGACTCCAGAAAATACTTAAGGTTTTATGTGTGTGTGTGTGTGTGTGTGTGTGTGTGTGTGTGTGTGAGAGAGAGAGAGAGAGAGAGAGAGAGAGACAGACAGACAGACAGAGACAGAGAGACAGAGAGAGAGACAGAGAGACAGAGAGAACTGGACAGTCTTCTCCTTTTCTGTTTTTTTGTTGTTGTTGTTGTTTTTTGTTGTTGTTGAGACAGGATCCCTTCTCCCTCCCTCCCTTGTGTGTGTGTGTGTGTGTGTGTGTGTGTCAGACTGGCCGCAAACTCATGGTCCTCCTGCCTTAGCCTTCCAAGTGCTGGGATCGCTGGTGTGCACCATCACACCGGGTCTCCTTCTCTTTATCTTTCCAGCACCATGTGTCTAGAGCTAACCGTCCTCCGGACTCTGTGGCTTGTCATCATTGTTAATCTTTTTGCGACATCTTTCTTAAGTGTTTATTAATTAATGTGTTTGTCTATGTCCTTCCCCTCTTCCACAGGGAATCCATTCTCACATATTTAATGTTTATCTTTTGGCTGGAGTCTCTTCTTGCAATATGTATATTGTTCCGCATGTGGGTTTTAAAAAATTTACATAAGTGTTATTGTACTAAGGCTCTTCCTTTCTTGCATTTTTTAAACCCAGTGCTGTGCTTTTACAGTCTTTCCACATTCTGAGTGCTCTGACCTACCGATTCTAGGAGCTACAGAGAACTCAGGGCTGTGCATTGCCTCTTTTGCCCACCCATTGCCAGGGATGAGCATTGAGAGGATCCCCAACATCCTCTCCCCTCATCATGACTACCCTGCAATGGTCGTCTTTGTCCCTACACTCTTACGAAGTTTTGTGAGGATGTTGTATTAGTTAGGGTTCTCTAGGAGAACAGAACAGAGAGAGAGAGAGAGAGAGAGAGAGAGTGTGTGTGTGTGTGTTAAAGGAGCATTTATTAGAGAGGCTTACAGACTGTGGTCCTGCTAGTCCAACAATGGCTGTCTCCCAATGGAAAAGACAAGAATCCTGTGGTAGTTCAGTTCGCGAGGCTGGGTTTCCCAGCTGGTCTTTGATCTTTGTTGGAATCCTGAAGATGTAGGTTCCAACACCAGCAAAGGAAAGCCTCAGCAGCTGGATAGATGAACTTGCCAGAAAGAGTGAAAGCAATCAGGAATAAGGCAGCAGCGTCCCTGTTCCGTGTCCTTTTATGTGGGCTGCCACTAAAAGGTGCATCCTACATTTAGGGTGGGTCTTCCCATCTCGAGTGATCCAGTTAAGAAAATCCTTCACAGGTGTGCCCTGCTACTTGGTTCTAGTTGATTCCAGGTGTTGCCAAATCAACAACCAAGATTAATGCCTTGGGCTGCCTACCCAAGAGGGGAACTCTGGGAATTGGTACGCCTAGTTAGAGCACGTTGAGCCCACCTCTGGTCAGCACTGCATGCCAGTTCTTTAACCCTCTCATTACTGAGCACTGATTTGGAGTCTCCTATCTAGTAGGTATGGAATGACACCCCAGACTGTGTTCAAGTTAACGTCTCTGGTTAAAAACTTGCTCCTGTTAAGTATATAGATTATTAGCATACTTTCTGTGCTCTTGGCAGCATAGGTTGCAAGGTGAATCTGACGTGGTTCAGGTCCTCAGTAAGTTTACAGGAGTAAACAAAGTAACCAAATTGTAACACCCAGGGAATGAAAGGTAAGACCACACACAGGGCTAGCCATGAGCCCAGCTGGCAACATCTTCACCCAAAAATCAGGATAATGTCTAAGTGTTAACTGGTCTAACACAGCAACCAGTCTGAAGGGCCAACCTCTGTCTGTACACTCTGAAATGACATTAAACTGTAAGAATATTTTGTTAATGAGACCAAAGCTCAAACTGAACAGTCAAGAACTTTACTAAAAGTTGGATCCTATCCTTAACATCCTGCTAAATTGTCTATTGTGTCATGAAACATGCATTGCTGTGATTAAAGAGAATTATAGAGCCCCCAGAAACATAACCCTAGCTATTTTTATGGGTTAATAGGAGAGAGGTTGACATTTATAGCAACTTTTATAAAATGCCAAGTTCTATGCTGGATCTCAGTCTTGGGTAACAACCTCACAGAAGCCCTCGCCACACCCTCATTGCTCTCTAACATTGTAACTCCACCCACCGGGAACAATGTTGCTTCTCCTCCAGAACCTGCACTGAATCTTAGATTTCCAATGTGATGCTGGGGGAGGGGGAAGCAGGCAGCTCAGGACCCTGAAAGGGATGAATGTCTTTCTAAGTGAGTAGATGATTTTCCACAAGAGTGGGTTGTTATAATTCAGGGATCATAGAAATGACAAATAAAATGTCATAATAAAAATACATGCAGAAGTTCACATTAAAAGGAAAACAAATTCTCAAGTGCTCAAAATTGTGAGAATGCTGGTAGTTGGAATTCTGCCACCATGGTCTACAGAGAAAGACTTTATATAGACTGCGCCACTGTTTTCTGTTGCCATTGCAGAATACCTGAGACCAGTTCATCTATAAAGACGTAGTCACAAGTCGGCTGATCATCTAAGCAGGGTGCCCTGCTGCACTGTAACACGGGCAGGCAGGAGAAAAACACAGAGGCTAGCTCTGCCTTGTAACCATCTGCTCAGTGGTAACTAACCCAAGCCTGCAAAAGGGTTTAATCCCTTTCAAAAGCCAAATCACCTCTAAATGGTTTTACCTCCCAATACTCCCAGCTAGCAAGCCAGTTTTCACATGAACTTCAGCTGGGACAAACGGTTGCACAGCCCTTAGTGAGTAGAGCTATAAAGCCATAGAAGGACTGAAGGTGTGACCCTGAGTTCATGTGAAATATTAGCCGGAACTGAGACCCAGTGTAGAGCAAGGAATCTTACACTGGTTATTGCTTTAGAAGAGGAAATCTAGAGAAACTCTTCCCCCACAACCTGTGGAACTATGAAGAACTCTGGGGTCAAGGGAAAAACCTTAGGTCTTGATAAATTAAAATCCTAAGGTTACATGTATGGTACATGAATCAAAAAGCAGGGAATGAATAGAATTAGCTAGACACAGGACCACATGCCTATAATCCTAACGCTCAGGAGGCTGGGGAGGAGGCTCTCAAGCCTGAAGCTAGTCTGGATTGCACAAAAGGTGGAAGTCCAGACAGGGTTACATAGCAAGACCCTATCTCAAAAGAGGGAGAAGAGGGAAGAGAAAGGAAGGGGAGGGGAGGACAAAAGTGTATCTCAGTTCACAAATGCAAAGCCAAGTGGCTTCTACACCCAAGACAGTGTGGCGTCCTTATGACAAAAGCAACCCCAGCTAAAACAACCTCTAAATGTAAAACAAACAAAAAACCAATCAAAAACACATGAGAGACGATTCATCATCATGGACAGTAAGGACATATGATAGAGAGAGCACAAGCTTCCCAGGACTCCGTACCTGGGAGCAGTTTAACAGATAGAGAATTTTACACAGAAACGTGGTTAATGTAATTGAAGAGGCTAAGAGAAACGGAACCACTTAGGAAGGCACTGTGGGGAGACGGGTAAATGCAAACTTTGGCAAAAGTCTCAGCCCTTCCAGATCGGGCCTTTTCCTTGTCAAAGGTATCCCGAGCACATGAAGAAACAGAAGAAAATTCCTATAGTTCAGCAAAGAGAAGTTAAAGGAAGAAGAAAGAGGAAGGAATGAGCAGAGACTGGAGAAATACATCAGATGATACAGCTTGTGTCTAACCTAAGCCCTAACAGAGGAAGTAGAGAGAATGGAAAAGAAGTGTTCAGAGATGGTGGCTGAGAATGTTTCAGAAGTGCCAAAAACCATCAATCTCTAGAATTCAAAAGGAACATGAGTCTGGATCGAAAAACAATAAGGAAAATGGTGGTTAACTAGAGGTCGGGGCTAGGTAGGGGTTTGGTAGGATATTGAACTAGGGTTATAAATTTTCAGTTAAGCGGGAGGAGTAAGTTACAGGGACCTGGAATACAGCGTGTGAGCATACCACAGCAGTAGCAGCATATGGAAGTCCCAAAAGGTGACAAATAAAATGAATCTGCTTAGAGACTTTGTCCTGAATTACAGAGCACCAAACATATAGCAAAAAACAATCAAAGAAAAAAAGAGTTCAAATTCAAAGCAAGTTTCCTAACAAGAAAGTTCTAGAAGACACTGGAATAGAATTCTACCCTAAAGCCGGGCGGTGGTGGCGCACGCCTTTAATCCCAGCACTCGGGAGGCAGAGCCAGGCGGATCTCTGTGAGTTCAAGGCCAGCCTGGGCTACCAAGTGAGTTCCAGGAAAGGCGCAAAAGCTACACAGAAAACCCCTTTAAAAAAAAAAAAAAAAAACAGAAAAAAAAAAAGAATTCTACCCTAAACCAATCTTCATTGAAAGTGAGCACAAAACAGAAAGCTGCTTCATTTGGTGCTTAGTTTTGAACTCAGAGACTTGCACTGTCCTAATGAGCCCCATCCTCAGTCCAAGATAGCAACATTTTGATGGAAAACAAACTATAAAGATTTAACAATAGACAAATGAAATTCAGAAGAACATCATTGAAAGAAGCAGTGGTGACCAATGGATGATTTATTTTTGACTTACAGTTCAAAGGAGCATGGTCCATGGGCACCAAGCAGGGGGCAGAGAAAGGGGAAAGCAGCTCTTAGATTGCTTTCTCCTTTCTCCTTTTTTATTCAGTCTAGCATCCCAGCCTATGGTGACACTCATATTCATGCTCAGTCAGATCTCTCTGGAGACACCATCACAGATACAGCCAGAGGTATCTGCCACTAATGCATCACGTGCTTCTTAATCCAATCAGTTTGACAACTGAAATTAACCACGACAAGCCCCTCTTTGTCAGCCTCACACCCAAACACATTACTTTACCATAGCATTCCACCCCTGGTTCCCTTGGCCTCATGGCCAGCTCATAACTTCAAACGTCCTCATTGTCTGAACAGTTTTAACACTCTTAAAGAGCCCAAGGTCTCCTTTGAGACTCAAGACAATCCCTTAACTGTGAGCGCCTACAAAATAAAGATAGCAATTAGCAACAACTTATATGCTTTCAGTATACAGTGTCACAGAGTAAACATTCCCATTACAAAGGGGAGGAGGGAGGCAAGCAAGGAATGATGGGACCAAAGTAACACTGAAACATTGCAAGGAAAATGCCCTCTCCTGCCGCTCTATATCTGGCCCTCGGCCCTCGGTGGCATGCTTGCTGTTTTCAAAATGGAACAAATGGTGATAAGGTGATTTGTGTTGCAGCACCCAGGGTGTAACTCAAATACTAGACAATTGCACAGTGAGGGGTTGGTGATGAGCATATTTGTGCAAAGTTACCATGTTATTCAGGAAAAAGATAAAATACTGATAATTTCTAGATCAAATCAACTTCATTGTAAGAACAGCCTTTGTGTGACAGACAGCATACTTCCAAAGTGCGTGCGCTGGCTGGCGAGCCAGCTTGTGGCTCCCAACAGAGGAAGACAACCGGCAGGGCTCTGTATGGTGCTGCGAAATGTGGCCCCTTTGCCGGCAGCACCTTCCTTTCTCCTGTTGGTGCTGGGCCATGGAGAAAGCGATCTCTGTGCCATGCACCCTAGCACGCTGCTGGATAAACTGCCCCCATCTTCCAGGGGAACCGGTTTCTCCTCCTATGTGCACTCTGACCATCAAGTTTTGTAAGCTTCTTGTGGCAAACTGTAAAAGCAAGACAATGCTTCCGAAGTAATGTAGTTTCTTAGCCAGGCACAGAACATGTAGATGAGCTTGACCTCCCTGGTGAGAAAGTCCAAGTGTGTGATGAGGCATGAACTCTACTGAAGGAGCAATGGAGAAATCTTGTTCTCGCCGGCTTCAGGCCAACCTCATTGGGTAAAGCTACCCATGGCAGCTTTTGACTGTGTCTCATCTGCTTCTGCTTACCTTTGTGACTAGGTGCCCATCCAAACCAACATCAGAACCCACTGCTGTCAAAGATGGCGGAAGCTGTGTAGCCCAATTATCTCATTATTACAATTTCTTCTCAAGTTCAAAGCTAGTTCTTGTCTTACTTTGCACAATTTCAAGTTCATATATTCCCCAGAAAAATTAACATTTATTCTTCCATTTGGAAGTTGAAATGAGAAAGCCTAATTCTTCTTTTCTAAAGATCACATCCACATTACATGGACTTGAAGCACCCATTGCAATCATAAACTCTGTGAAACTGTGGTGTGTGTGGATCTGTGAACTGAGGGGGTTGGGGTAGTTTTCATCACATTCTCAGAGAAACTTTTGGACAAGAATGGGAGCAAGAGGCAGCTGAGGTATTAGTTCTCCTAAGAGTAGCAGGTATGATGATGGAGGAGGAATATCAGAATCTTAGCTGAAAATGGGGGAAGATTATGTGTCTTCTTAAGAGAAAATACAATATGCTGCTGTGAATTGAGGAAAAAGCATGAGATTACAGCTACCCAGGAAAGAAAATTCCCATAAGTCACAGAAGTTACCTATATTTCAGCTTTTGTGCCAAGAAGAAAACACATTGAGAAGTGCTGCTTAAAGGTATGATTTAATTTATCAAGTGTGACTGACAGATCATTCGAAATTACAACTATTTCAAAGCTCTAGGCAGGAAGGAACATTGTTATACCCTTCCTTCACTCTTTACACTTTTGTTCTCGCCCAGAGCTCTTTCCAGGTTTCCTGAGCACTGCTCCATTCTCTTTGTGAATTTGCAACTGGGAGCCAATAGTCCAAAGGGCTTTCAGTGGGTTCCCATGAACTTTTCTGAGCCCGGATTTTGTATGGCTCGAACCCTCATGCATTCATCCAGCAAATATTTATTAACCTCATGATGTGCCCAGATACTTTCTGAGGCTTGTGGGAGACAGAGGCATGGACAAGGCTATGCTTCCTTTCACAGTCACACACAGGTGTTTGAAGATGCTCAGGATAGTGAGGGGTGTGTTACACAGGTTTGCCAAAGACAATCAGGAGTGTACCACGTTAATCATTGTTCATGCAGTTCATAGATGAGGAAGCACCACTGGCTTGTGCTGTGCAGACCGAGCTCTGCCGAACAGTAGAAGATTGGATATTAAATCTGGGTATTAAAGGGCTGCATGGGGCAGGGCTGGGACTGTGTGGGGGAAACAAGGGGTTGGGGAGATGGCTCAAGGGGGTAAAATGAGTGCTGTGCAAGCTTGAGGACCAGTTTGTATTCCCAGCACCCACAGTGATGCTAGAGGGTGTGACAGCCTGCCTGTAATCCCAGAACCCAGGAAATGGAGATAAGAAATCCGTAGAGCAAGTTAGCTAGCCAGACTAGCCAAATTGGCAAGCTCTGGGTTTAAGTGAGAAACCCTACCTCAGTGTACAAAGTGAAGAGTAAGCAAGGAGATACCCAATATCAACCACTGGCATCCACATGTACACAACACCTGTACACACACATGAACATGTACACACATAAGAATACATGTGCACAGAACACACACACACACACACACACACACACACACACACAGGAACATGAGGCTGTAGAGAGATTAGTTGGTAAAAAGCACAAAGACCTGAATTGACTCTCCAGAACACATGTAAGAAATCCAGATGCCGTGGCTCAGACTTATGTGCAAGAGAGGTGGAAACAGGTAGACCCCGGGGTTAGCCAGCTAGCCAGCCTAACCTAGACATTTTGTTCCAGGCCAATGAGAAACAAACAAACAAAGCAAGGCAGGTGGCACCTGAGGAACGACAGCCAAGGTTGTCCTGTGGCCTTTGTATGCATGTGCACACATATGTACCTGTATCCACATGATCATGCAACAGGCACATACACACACAAGAAGAACAGAAAATAATATGAGTTAAAGAAAGATTTCCCAGGAAAGAAGCAGTGTCCCCAGAGCCTTGCCCTGGCTGTAAGAGGGAGAAAGACATGCCCAGCAGACACCTGCATGGCCTGCCCCAGCATGGGAAGAGCTGAGCCCAGGTCTTCCTGTCTTCACACACCATTGTCCTTTAAACAAATTGCCTCCTCACTTCCTCACATCCTTGCCCTTCTCTGTGACCCCATGCCCTTTCATAAATGCAGCTCCAGAAGCTTCCGCCACCGAGCTTCAGCAGCTGTGGACACCTAATCGATAGCTCTTCATAATGATTTTCTCCCCAGCCCAGACTCTGGCCCAACTATTCAGCTACAACACACCTGGACCGCACTAAACAAGGACGTCAAGGCGGCCACAAAAGCAATTTGTCATTTATGATTTTCAAAGGACTCATTCTGTGGCTGCTGCAGGAGAGAGGCCTCCACCAATTGTCAGAAAAGCTTCCTTGGTGACGCAATGCCCAAGAAAGGATTCAGCTGAAGGATGCTGGCCCCAGGACCAGCTATGAGCCTACTCCAGAAGGGCTCCAAAAGGGATCCTTCAAAATCCTGAGTTTCTGACAGTGCAGTCTCCACCCGGTGGTGCAGTCAGTTTCTCCTAGAAGAGATTCGAGAGCTAGGCAAACGATCCACACTCATTCTCCTCCAATTCGGCACTCACACACAACTCTCCGAATCCCACATTCTTGCACAATTTTTCCCTTTGGGTTACACTTTAAATTAGTGTTTTAGTTACATTCTTTAGTTACATCTTTTTTTTTTTCTCCTGAAACTCTGTTAGGGGCGTAACTGGAAACTCAGTACCTCTTTCCTTCAACAGCAGGTAAATGTAGTAAATGCAGAGAGAAACTGCCAAGGTTAAACTCTAACTAGACTGTTACTGTTGTTCCTGTAGAAGAAGGTGGAGCCTTCTAATTCCATAAATGAAGGGGGGAAAGTCCCAAGAACATGCAAGTCATTGGCCAAAAGTCAAAGGGAAGTTGATGCCCTTCCTGGAACTCGAGTGAGGGTTTCCTGACTCAGGACCCGAGCTCTTGACATCTGTCCTTCCCTCCTGATGCAGGATGCCTGAGCATTGTTCGGCTCTCTTGGGAGAGGCAGCTGACGTTCTCAGTCTACTGAGGCTCTGCTGTCTCTCCAACACCTGTGGCCGCTCTCGTCAGCACAGCTGGGTGCCAATGCCCTAGAAATGGCTGGCTGCTGTATCACGGTGGGTGCCTCTAGAGTCCCTGTTCTAGAGAAGGTGGCCTGATCTGAAGAATTCAGAGCAGACTAAGGCCTGGCAGGCACATTTCAGCCAAGAGAACAAAAATTAAAGGCTGGCAATAGGATGCCAGATCCAGACCAAGCCCAACAGAAACAATTGAAGGTCATGGATGAGTTATCCACGCAGGGTAGTGGGTCAGGTCCTGGGTGGGATGCTTAGTCCCTGGTGTGTATCTGCTCCCAGTGATGGGGCTCCAGGAAAGGAAATGGCTGGCAGAGAGTGAGACTTCTTTTAAAATTCGTGATCAAGAAAACTCTTGTACATTTAGGAGCAGACACACTATGTTCTCTTATCACTCCTAGCTTAGCCCACTTTGAAATTCAACTGCGGGCAATTCCTGTGATCCTCAACTGCACCCCTCATGGGGTTTCTTGGTCACCCAGGGCTTTACCAAAAGTGGAGACACTTGCTTTTTTCCCTCTAATATGGGTAGACTTGAAGTATGGGAAGGAAGCATGCTTTGGAAATACCCTCCACCAATAGCTCCTCAGATGAATGATTCTGAGGCACTGTCTACGTGATCTCCTAGGCTCCCCAGGAGGATTGAATCTAACTCACCATAGTGACAAGTGGCCACCTCTAACTTGTTTTTCTCCCTCGCTTTCAGGAACCACCTCCCAAATAAACAGCCTGCAGACATATGTACATCTTTGACTTCACAATGTAGAAAAATTATATATGTCAGCATCTCATGCAATTTAGATATAACCCAAGGGCGTATTATATTGGAGGGGTTTACAGTATTGAGGATTGGCTAGAAGGGCCAAATTCCTGTTCTTCTCGAAAAAGGGTGCTCCTCCTGGAGTGAAAATATCTAATGCCCAGCAATGTAAAGGAAGGAAGGGGGACTAACTATAGACCAACAAAGAAGCCTAGGTTTAAAGTCTGGATTCCACTCTGAAGAAACCCCACAGTTCCAGGTGGTGAACCATGATAATAAAGTTGATATCAAAAGCAGGGATGCAGCCAGGCTCATAGAGTGTTTGACTGGTATGCACAAAGCCTTGGGTTTGAGCCCTAGCACCAGGTAAACCAAGTAAACTGGGCACTTGGGAGGTAGAGGCAGAAGAATCAGAAATTCAAGACCATCCTTAGCTACATGTGGAGTTTAAAGCCAGCCTAGGCTACATGAGGCCCTATTCAAACAAACAAACAAGCAAAACAAACAAACAAAAAAAACACCAGCTCCAGATTAAAAGGGCTCCTTGAACCTAGAGCTTCCTCCATCCAGCCTTCTTGGTCCCTCTTAGTAGTGACAAATAGAAGTCTGCGTCTGTTCTGGGGGCTAGAGATGCATTTAGCTGACATACCACAAGCAGAATAATTTTTTTACAAGATGCAAGATGAGACCAGGAAGAAAAAGACCCAACCAACCTGCAAAGTGCAGCCTGGGTTGTAACTGCTTCCCTGAGGTATGTGGGAAACTTTAGCAGGGTCAGGGAGCATCCCTGAATTCAAAAATAGGTGTGGAGGAAGGGCCTGCTGAGTATAGATTGGGGGTGTGCGCAAATATCCATCTTATGATGTCCAAGGGGGTTCTCCAGATACAAGAAACATAGGAGAACACAAAACACTTATCTGAGGTACATTGTTGGGGTGGCAGTCTGTGCCAAGTACAGAGACAGTCGTCTGTCATGTGTCCCAAAAGCAAAGAAGAGAAAGTCAATTTGGAAGATGATATGCTTACAGGGAACTATGGAAAATTTCCTCATAGGTGCTGGAAACCTTGGCTACTTATAGGAGCAAATATAATTAATAGCAAGATAAAGCCTAAATATTTAGTAGTAGTAACCACAATGATAAAATAATGTTAAGTAAAAAATATTAAATACAATATAATATAATATTAAATCTGGATATAGTCCTTGCTATGGGCTTGGTTCTTCTTCTAAGCACTTGTGCACACACATTAATTCTTTTTTTTTTGGGGGGGGGGGTTTGAGACAGGGTTTCTCTGTGTAGCTTTGCGCCTTTTCCTGGAACTCACTTGGTAGCCCAGGCTGGCCTCGAACTCACAGAGATCCGCCTGCCTCTGCCTCCCGAGTGCTGGGATTAAAGGCGTGTGCCACCACTGCCCGGCCACATTAATTCTTACTGGGCCTCTTATGATCCCTATATAGCCAGACATCACACTTGTGACACCCAGGACAGAATACAGTACAGATCAGGGAAGTGAGCTTCACAAACGGACACACTAGTGGGAAGAGAAGTCTGGACTTGAACTGAGGTCAGCATGGCTCAGAGCCTATATTTTTAATTTAAGTTAAGGAGAAAATGTATGTGAGCCTCTGAGGCAAAGAGAAAGAAGTCCAGCAAATCAGTGTGCCTACAAAGAGGAAAAGGATCCAGCTGACACTGGAGTCTCCTCTGCTACACACGTGCACAAAAGCCTTATGACAATCAGGTCCCTATTTTCACAGCTTTTAAAAAATGTTTTTGTCCTGAGAATTCCAACCCAGCCAAAGTATTATATGAAAAAGAAACAGAAAAACATTCTTCAGTCTGCAAGGGGCTCAGGTTAAAACATTAACATGGGGCTGGAGAGAGAGCTGCACTGTGAAGGGGGCTGCTCATGCAGAGGACCTGAGTTCAGTTCCCAGCACTCACACTGGGTGGCTCACAAGCACCTGCAACTCTAGTTCCAGGGTATCAAATGCCCTCTTCTGGACTCTGAAGGTACCTGCATGCACATAGTGCATATAAACTCACAAAGGCACACACACACAAAAACTAAAATAAATAAATCTTTTAAAATTTGGTTAAGAGAAAAATGAAAACCATTTTTTAAAGAATATTGTGGATTAGAATAAAAAGTTCAGGACCAGAGCCAATAAAGACTGGGGTGGCTAATAACAGTCACAGAGGGTTGGTCCATAGCTCAGTTGGTAGAGTGAAGGAGCCCTGGTTCAATCCTCAGCACCACATAAACCCAGTGCAGTCATCCACATCTGCAATACCAGCACTTGGGAGGCAGAGTCAGAAGGTACAGAAGTTCAAGGTCATTCTTGGCTATGTACTGAGTTCAGGGCTACCCTGAGCTATGTGAGACCTTGTCTCAGAAACAAACAAACAAAAACAACAACAAAATCCAATAAAATAAAAACATAGTTTTGAAATTAAGGTACCTCTTCAAAATTAAAAAAAAAAAAAGGAGACAACCGAGAAAAGCTGTTTCATAGTTTTACATGGAAGCGAGACTCTCAGCCAGCCACTTGTTCTCTGCCGACTCCCCTTTCCTCAGTTCCAGCCTGAGACTTCTGCGTTTATTTGCTCCTCTGCGTTGTTCCTCTGTCTCTAACGCACTCTGCCACGGTCCCTCTGCTGTTTATCAGTAGAGTTTGTGGGGAAGTATCACTCACATCGGTTCCAGATCCCACCCATGTCTCTCTTCACTGAAAATTAGTTTTGAAACTATGCTTATAAAATATCTTTAGCACTTCTGCGACACTCTAAGAAGATTAAATGTTTGATTTTTACCCGATCCTTTTTCAGTATCATAAAGTTTGTGTCCTTCACAGATTTTTTTAAAAAGCATTCTCAAAGTGATACCCTTCCTTCCCCATTCTTTTTGTCTATTTTATAATTTTCTCAATTAGCTAATTCTTGTATTTATTTTTTTAAGTCCGTTATACCACTTTTCTCCATTTGTTAATTTCTTTTCCTCTCTGAATGATTTCCTTGTTTACTTAAGCTGTCTCCTCCTTCCTCTAACACCTGGGTTGAGCTTTCAGTAAATGCATTTTCTCCAGTTAATCAACCCTAGTTGCTGTTGAATAGCTCTTCGGTCACATCTGTCTGATCTGGGCAGGGATTGTATGGATTATCATTGTTTTCTACATATTGTACAGTTACAACACCAAAATTTTTAACTGAATGACTAGCAGGTGCAATTTTAATTCCCAAGGTCAGGCTTTATATGATTTATAAGACACAGCCACACAAACATGTTATTTAGTAATATGCAGAACATAGAAGAAGCAAGCTGAAAGAATTCTAAAATTAATTACTTCCATAACCAGAAATCAGAATTCACAGATGACAGGCTGCTGTTGTTCACTAAGTATCATGATATTGTTTAACTGTTTAAACTATATAGACCAGTGGTTCTCAACCTTCCTAATGCTGTGACCCTTTAATACAGTTCCTCATGTTGTAGTGGTTCCCCCAGCCAAAAAATTATTTTCATTGCTACTTTGTAACTGTAATTTTGCTACTGTTATAAATCATAAAGTAAATACCTGTGTTTTCTGATGGTCTTAGGTGGTCCCTGTGAAAGGGTCATTCGACCTCCAGAGGTTTTGACCTATAGGTTGAGAACCACTGATGTAGCCACAAGGTCTTTGATAAATGATAACATCACAAAAGCAAAGTGGAGTCATGTGCTCAGCAGTCACACTATGAACAGTGTTGGGGCTGCATTCACTGTTTTGTATTATTCTTTAGCAAGTGTTTGATCAGCTATAAAAGCATTTATTAAAAATCCAGATACAGGTAACACAACTTTCACTCCAGAAGAGGAAAGAAAATCCTACTAACCCAAAAGGCAAGAAGATGCGGAAGGCAGCAGGGGGTGGGGGGAATGAAAGCTGAGCATCTCTGTGACCCCAGCACTCAGGAGACTGAGGATGGGAGACCTCTGTGAGGCCAAGCCTAGCCTGGACTCCACAGAGAGATCCTGTATCAAAAAAACAAAACAAAACAAAACAAAATAACAAAACAAAAACAAAAACTACACACAAACAAAACAAAAGAAAATGATAAAGAACACAGTAAGTGACTTCTAGAAAGTCCAAATATTTTATTCACCAGAGTGCATAAAACTTAAAGCTTTTATATTTGAAGATGAAAATTATCAAGCCAGAGCCAGGCCTGCAGGTATGGGTCTGTAATTCCAGCTACATTCAGGAAGCTGAGGTAGGAGGATCACAGATTCAAGACTTGCCAAGGTCAGCCTGGGCACTTAGTGAGACTCTCAAAGTAAAGAGTAAAAATTGCTGAGGGTGCAGCTCAGGGATAGAGGGCTTACCCAGGCTGCTCCAGGCCCTGCGTTCAATCCTCAACATCACAGATTTTTTTTTTAAGTAAAGGAAAAAGAAAATCATCACCAGGCTTAATATAAAGACAAAAGCAGCCAAATGCAACTGTTAGGAACATATTAGAAACTGAAGTCAGCTAGAGGTCAGCCCAGCCATTAGCTTCAAGTGTCCTCTCTCAAGCCAGATGAAGAAATACCTAATGGACCAAAGTAACCAAAATTTTAAGAATAAAATCACAAATGGACTAAAACATTCTTTAAAATTCAAAACATCCAAATTAAAAGGAAATAGTTTCATGCATTAGACTTGCAATGACTAACTAGATGGGCAATATTAGAGAATTGACAAGATTGAAACTCCCTCTTTGACAAAGGACAAAGGCCTCTTTCGGGTCCCCTAGGGAGGACTATACACTTCTCTTAAGATGTGAGGGCTGGGGTGGGAAAAAACTGGAAATTTATGCTAAAATTGATACGTCCATGTTTTCAGCATACTTATTCTCAAAGCTGAAAATTCCTCCAAAAGAGGATTTATCCTGAGGGGGAACTGGGCAAAGAGCTTGCTGTTGCCCTTATATTAAAATTCTCACGAACAAAAGTTGGGAAGCAACTGAAGAGCTTATCAATAGTTGTTTAAATAGACAACACTCTATCTATACAATCAAATGCTGCACAGACATTTGAAGATTGTATAGCTCTATACTTCCTGGTATGAAGAAAACTGTGTCACATTGTTGATTGAAACTGTAACTTATAAAGCGACCTATGAAGCACAGGATATGTACTATATACGTGTGTGTGTGTGTGTGTGTGTGTGTGTGTGTGTGTGTGTGTGTGTAAAATGCTATATAACATACACAATGACTTATCCAGAACAGTGGAAAGCAATATACTAATAGTGATCACAACCCTGAGGACTGTTTGAGTGACTTTTTAATCCTCTTATCAGGTTCCCATTTTCCCCCCACAGTGCACAATTTCCACTTCTTCAAAGGTTGAACTCACAAAGCATAAGAAATATAAAAGGTTGATCAAAAGTCTGTCCTCTACCATGTCCCCCATCCACCCGATATTACTCTTAGGAAACTACTGCTAGTAGGTTGGACTTTTTTCTGTAGCCATTCAGAATTTATGCATAAATAAGAACATTTGAATATATTATCCCTTTTTCCTCTTCTATACAGAAGATAACATATGGTTTTCACTTTGCTACTTTGGGGTGCTTGTGTGTATGTGATTGGGGATTGAGCCCAGGGTCTTGTGCATGGGAGGTGAGCACTCTACTGCCGAGTGACATCTACAACTCCTGCTGTTCTTGTAATTGAGCAATATATCTTAAGAATGTTTGTAAATTTTCTTTATCTGCTGTGCTGAATTCTATCTGGATGTCTCTTCTTTGCTTATTCATTTGCTTACAGATCCATTTCTCTTTAACTCAAGTAAATAAAAGTAGTTCTACATTGGGGAAAGTAATGGCAGTGACAGGGACCAAATGTCTTGCTACCTGACATGACCATTTTGAAACATGCGAATCCCAAGCTGACCCTACAAGAGCCCAGGGTACAAGGTAGGTGGATCAGCACAGTGAGTGGTAAAGTGGACATATATTGTACCTTTCCAAAGACACTCACACAGGAGAAAAATTGCTGAAGAGGTAGGTACCCCACCATGCCTGGTCACCTATAATCTGCTCCACCATATTTTAGGAAGTGACATCATCTTCTTGCCCCCCTCATCCCTCTCTTAATTTTCTTCATGACACATCTTGTTCTTCTTTTCTGTACACACTCCTGGGCCACTGCAGCCCCTCTCCTGAGTAACTATCATCCATGGGATGGCAACACCCACATTCTTTTTTATTTTATTTTCTTTTCTTTTCTTTTCTTTTCTTTTCTTTTCTTTTCTTTTCTTTCTTTCTTTCTTTCTTTCTTTCTTTCTTTTGCCTCTGGTCTAGGTAGTTTTGGCACAACCATTTCATTGAGGGGCATGACAATAATATGAACGGTGTCTTACTTCTCTAAGGAAAAGCAAACTATTTTAGTGAAGTCAAGTGACAGACAGGCCCCTGGTCAGGTTGCAAGAGCGTCTTGTGTGAGTGCTTTAAAGGCAGGCCCTGCTGGTTCTCTTCTGTCCTGAGCATGTGGTCTTTGTGTTTAGTTCCGGATGTCATGAAAGCGAGGACATGATTGGTGACCTCTGATTAACACTGTTGAGAAGTTATGCAGTGCCTGGGACTCTGGAAAGGTTAGAGTCAACAGTGTGTGTGGAGGAGAGCTGTGGGTAGCTACACTCCAAAATGAGCATTCTTCTGGCCCTGGCTGCTTTGGCCAGGAGGGTGCACTATGGAGGCTTCTGTCTCTGCTCTGTGGAGTCATGACAGAAGGTAGGGTGCTTCTAGTTCAGACAGTTGGCTCTCTGCCAGGGAGGCTTCACCACAATAGGCTCACCTCAGCCTTGGCTCCACACCTCTGTGTTATCCAGGAAGGTACATGTGGGATATGGAGTAAGATTCCAATGCAACCTGCAGCCTCGAAGCTAATAGGTAACAAGGATGAAAGTTAAGAAAGCTTAGAAACTCAGAAAAAAATTAAAAAAAAAAAGAGCTGTCCCTCTGATAATTAGGACTCCATTCTACTGAGTATGGAGCGTCCATCAGTGAGTCCTACAGCTAGAGATGTTCCTAATACTTTCTTTTCTAATTTTATCTTTGAAAATATACCATAAAATGGACTTTCATTGAGTGTTCGATGCAATGATTTTTGTTTGTTTGTTTGTTTTGTCCTGCTAAGTTTAAACCCAAGGCTTCATGAATGCTAGCTAAAGTTTCTACCACTGAGATACACCCTGACCCTTGCGGTTTGTATTTTAATATATTTTTTGTTTTATTGTTTGAGAATTTGCACATGTATGCAATGTTTTTTTTTTTTATCAAATCCACCCCCATTCCCTCCGAAACCCCTACTTGTCCGTTTCAATTTCTATTTTCCTTTTTCTTAACCCACTTAGCCCTCCTAGAGCTGTTCCCATATATACATGTACAAATGTTAGTTCATGTGTGGGTTTGTTTGACCACCACTCCAATCAGGATACAGGACAGTGGGTCACTTGGGCCAGTGGTTCTCAAACTGTGGCCTAAGTGACATTATGATTCATAACAGTAGCAAAATTACAGTTATGAAGTAGCGACAGGATAATTTTGCAGTTGGGGGTCACCACAGCATGAGGAACTGTATTAAAGGGTCACAGCATTAGGAAGGTTGAGAACCACTGTCTGAAGGCAACCCTAACAGAAAACCACCCACCCACCTTGACTGTTTCTGGGCGCCCTCCCTACTGTCCTAATCCCTGGCAACCATTAGATTTTTCTCTAGCTCATTGCTTTGCGTGTTTGAGAGTGTCATATATAATTGGAAACACGCAGTAGATAACCTTCTTTTCACTCAGCATGGCACGATGCCTCTGAGACCCATCCAAGTCACTGTGCTTTTAAGGAGCACTTCACAAGGGTTTTACACGGGGGGTTTGAGGGAGGTTGTGAGGAAACCTTGGGTTAGCCCTTGGTGAGCATATTGGTGAGTAAAGATTGGAACTTATTGAAGCCAAAGTCCAGATACAAATTATGCAAAACAGATGGGGGGAATATCTAAAAATACTGCCGAGCTGGATCTTTTCCTCCCATTTTTCACGGCTGCGTTCGCTTTCCCATGATGCCCCATCCATTTGCAATTTAAATCAGAATCACAGCTTTTTAAACCACTCAGACTCGGTAATGTCAGCCAGTCCCTCCCAAGCTGTTGATGGACCATGACAACTAAATATGATACAGTAACAGGGTGACACCAAAGCCAGAGGGGCGGGGGTGGGTCAGCACTTCCCAAAATGTGGGAGACACGGCACTGATGCTTAAAAATGAGGGGGTACACAGTCACTTTACTATCACTCAGTCATGTCATTAGCAAATAATTAGCTTTTCCAGTCCACATTTGTGTCTCCTACTTGCATCATGAAGAAAGTCTTAGTTGCTAGAATGCTGTTGATAGCTTTCTAAGTGTGTGTGAGTGTGTGAGCATGTGTGTGCGTGTGTGTATGAGAGAGAGAGAGTGAGTGTGTGTATGAGAAAGAGAGAGTATATGTATGAGAGAGAGTGTGTATGCGTGTGTGTGTGTGTGTGTGTGTGTGTGTGTGTGTGTGTGTTAAGGCCTTAAGTGTGCTAGGCAAGCACTCTACCACTGAGCTATATTCCCAGACGTCTGACTGTTTATTTTCCTCCTCAGTAGAGAAGGGTTGCCTCAGGCAGAGCATGGTGGCCAGTAGAGCAGAGCAATCACCAGTGTTGGACTAGCGCTGAGCTCATGGTTTGGTGATGACTGTGTTTGTTTTCCTGATTACTTTCTATTTCTGGCAAAAAGCAAGGAATGTCATTAATGATGGTGATATAAAGTTGCTGTGTGTGTGTGTGTGTGTGTGTGTGTATATACACTTGTGCAGGGGCATGTGCACTTATGTCCATGTGCATGTAGAAACCAGATGTTGATGTTATCTATTTTTCTCAATTGCTCCCCACCTTATTAATTTTTAAAGATTTATTTATTATTATTTATGTCTATGGGTGTCGCCTGCATGCATGTCTGTTCACCATGTATGTGTCTAGTGCCCACGGAGGCCAAAAGAGGGCATCGTAACCAGAGTTATAGATGGTTCTGAACTGTCATGTGGATGCTGGAAATCAAACCTGAGTCCTCTGGAAGAGCAGTCAGTGCTCTTAACCTCCGAGACATCTCTCCAGCACCTACCATGTTTTTTTGAGGCACAATTTCTTATTGAATCTGGAGCTCATACAGGAAGTTAGATGAACTGGGCAGCAAGTCCCAGAATCCTCCTGTCTCTGTCACTCCAGTCTGAGATTACAGGAGCATGCCACTTTACCTGTCTTTTTTCGTGAGTCTGGGGATGGACTTCAGGTCTTCATACTTGTGCAGCCACTAATTTTCTGACAGAGTCATCTCCCCAGCCTCCTAAAGTTTCATTTTTAAGTAAATGTAGAAGAATAAAAATTATGAGAGGTCCTTAATAGAGTATGAAGTAAATGATATTTGTAGGTGTGTGAAAAATTAAGTCGTGAGGATGGCATAGAAACAGCTGGAGGTTGGGAAACAAGGTATTCGCTTTTCGAAAGGTTTCTGAAAGCCTCATGAATGCAGAGGTTCGTGGACATTGCCTCAGAAGCAGGATATAGCCTGAGAACTTTCTGGCTTGCCCGTTGATGGCTCCTAGCGCTGAACACACAACTGTTATGGACCATCCTTAACACCAAGGCTTCACTTGGTTTCAAAGACGTTCATGTTAACCTTGGCAGCCCGTTTGTTCTTGAGCTGTGGCTGCCTTTTCCGGTCTTGACTCTCTTCTTTCTCCAGCTTCATTTACCCCCAAACCACAATGTTCCTCTATCTTTCTGTACATGCTGAGTGCTGAGCCACAGAGGTTCTTCTGGGATGATCTTTATGGTCCAGCCCTGTACATCCCTGGGCCTCTTCTTGTCAAGAAGATCTCCCTCTCCAGGATGGATTCCATCTATCAAACCTCTAGAATCAGTGGACGTTGACATTCACTGCAAGCAAGATCATCTCTAAAATAATGAATCTCTAAGTACCTGTCCCAGATGCTGGTGCCACGAGAAGTGGGGAATGATGGAGAAACGGAGCCACTGTAAATACAGCATCGAGAGCTTTGCAGAGCTTCAGTCTCATGGAGAAGCAGCTTGGGGCAGTGACAGCATCACAAACTCAGCATCCTACAGAGATGCTGCAAGCACACACCTGACTGACAAGGAGCAGCAGAGACTGATGTCTCTCTCTCCCTGGGGTCCAGGAATAGAACCAAATGGGTTTCTCCCATCATGTATCATCCTGACTCTGGGTTATTCTCCTCATTCTCCAGCTGATAAGGATGTAGCATGAATCTTAGAGAGTTTTATTAATAAAATCAAACCTGAGCCAGGTATTGGGGTGAACCGGAAGATCAGAGAACCAGAACAAGCCACAGCTAACCTCACCTGGCCAACTTCTTAGCTGGTCTTGTTTCCTCAGACTGGAAGCTTCTGTTGTCCTCATCCCAATGGCTCTCAGCTGAACTGCTGCTCAAAAGCCTGAAGGTTAGCCAGCTAAAAGCTTAGCCAGCCAAATGCTTAACCAGGCCAAATGCCTGTAGTTTCTGGTCCTCACACCTTATATACCTTTCTGCTTTCTACCACCACTCCCTGAGATTAAAGGCTAGCTTTCTGGGATTAAAGGCATGTGTCACCATGCCTGGCTGTTTCCAATGTGGCCTTGAACTCACGGAGATCCAGAGGAATTTCTACCTCTGGAGTTCTAGGATTAAAGGTGTGAGTGCCACCATTTTCTAGCCTTTGTATCTAGTGGCTGTTCTGTCTCTGACACCAGATAAGTTTATTATGGTGTACAATATTTTGGGGAACACAATATCACCACATAAGACCATAGTTTTCCACATACAAAGGTCTGCATTAGGACAGCAAAAGTCTGTTCTTTTCTTGGCATAGCCATAAGCTAACCAATAGTCATACCTGCTGCAACCACAACTCTGGAAAGAGGACCAATGGGAATGAGAGTAAAATCTAATACTGCATGCTAGATTGACTTATTTTAGAGAGCTATGGGGTAAGAGCACTTGAGATGGTTAGCTTGTATAAAAGAAACCAAGGCTTGGCAGAACAGAGCAACACACGTCCCAGTATATCAGTAGTAGAGGGCCAGTGGTGTCCGCTTCTGAAGCCCGCTATCCCAATTTCAAAAAGACAGGTGACCCAGTAATACCCTGTCCACACAATATTTTTGTAAAAAGTTTTGAATCTGTAAAACACACTTACAAATGGAGATTTCACTGTCTGTTTTCAAGGCAGGGTCTTGCTGTGTAGTCCAGACTAACCCTGAACATGCTACAAACCTAGACTCCCCTTTAACTTATGATCACCCGCCTCAGCTTCCCCAGTGCTGGGATTACAGTTGTGCACCACCATTTCTATTATATTTTAAAGGGTTTTTTTTTTAAATGAAGGAAGAGAAGAAAAGACAGCAGGAAGAAAAGAAGGGAGCGAGAGAGGGAGGGAGGGAAGAAGAGAAGTGAAAATTTGGGGATACAAAGATGCTGAAATGAGACTTAGGTCTTTGGGGTGAGCTCCTGATTTTTGTTGGCCCACAGCCAACATCATTCATTCATTCATGACCCACAGAGCCCATGAGAACACTCCATCTTTGAAGTGTTGGGCTAGCTATTCTGCAAGGCTCAGTCCCTACCTCCAACTCCCAATGCCAGTTTCTGATAGCTCAGGGTATTCCAATCCTCCTACATATTTTTCTTGGCATCAGCCAACCGGCAGAGGTGCCTAGACATGACCTTGTTTACACAGTTGTCATTAAAATGAAGTTCAAGAACCTGTAAATGCCTTTGACAGGACACATATCCCCCCCCAAAAAAAAAATAACCTGACGTAGTTCTTTTCCCTCAGCAAAATGACTAACAAAGAGAGATCTAGCCATTTTACCTAGGATTTCTGGTTAACTGAGATGTTTGTGCTGGAGAAATATGAGAAAGGCACCCAGAGTGGAGTCAGTGCCACTACAGAGCTCTGCGGCGACTTAACTCATTTTTCACAGAATTAATAATTCAGATCCCACACCGTTCCAGTGAGAAGTGGCTATAACTGCAGAGAGTTTAACCAACCACTTCTGAAGATGGGGATTGATCCTGGGAAACGCTGCCTCCACTTTAAGCCATCTCGCCTGAGCAAAATGAAAGCTGTTAGATGATTTCATATCTTCATTAAAGCCATCAAAGCAGAAACATACTGCAAAGAGGCTGCCAAGGCAGAGAACATTCCCTATGCTTCAGCAGCTTGGGGGATGTCCGTGAGAGTCGGAACCCGATTATTTTAGAGACATGCTAGCGTTCAGTTCTTCCAGAAGGAAATCACAGGCATTGGTCTCCAATATGGTAATGTCATCAAGACAGCTACCTTGTCACACCTGTGGGTGGGGCTAGAGCAAAGTGGAGAAGCTGGGTAACACATACAAATGACATGTGCTTTTTGGGGGTTGGACCAGATCCTTCAAAGGATCTCAAGAGATTATCCAAACACTCCATTTATTTTAAATGGGCTCCAAAGAGCCCTAGGAATGGGTGCTCTGCCATTGTCCACCTATTTGGGAATGAAAAATCCAGGTTACAGATGAACAACATTCTTTGGTTAGTTCATCCATCCACACCTATGGATGGATGCTTGAAAAGTCAGAACAGGGGTTGGATTTGGAAGGGTTAGGTTCAAACCCCAGCCTGCCACTTGCAACAAACTTTAAAACTTAACAGAGAGAAACCACAGGTGCACTGTAGCTCAGCCCTTGTGCCCAGTAGGAGCATGACCTTCATCATCCTCACTGTCATGGTCACCATCTTGTTTGACCCCTCCCACACATCTTCATCAACTAATCCTGAAATCACATTGTCAGACCGTGTTGGGCATCTGCCACTGGGCTTCTCCATCTGCCACTACCATTGCAGCAGCATTTCCTGCTCTGGCCTTCCTTGCTCCCCCTGTCAGAGCAGCTCAGGAGAGCCTGTTAAAGCAAGTCAGGAGCTCGGAATGTAACTCAGTGGGTAGAGTGCTTGCCTAGCATGTACAAAGCCCCAGTTCTGCCCTCGGTGCTGCATAAAAAACTAGACATGGTATGCCTCTGTAATTCCTGCGCTCGGAAAACAGAGGTAGGAGGCTCGAAAGTTCAGGGTCATTCTTGGCCACATAGCAAGTTTAAAGCTAGACTGAGATACATGAGAACCTGTCTAAACGCAAAAACAAACAAAATCAGATCACAGGATTCCAGAACTCCATCAACACAGCTCCTTCTCATTGACTCAGAGCAGAAGTCAAGGCTCTTGCAGGAGTCTCTAAGGCCCTGCTTAATCTGCCCCCAGTTGCTCCCTGAATTTATTAGATATTTCTCCCCCTTGCTAGACCCACTCTGGCTACCCTGGTCCTGAGATCCTGAGGGTTATCACCACTACTCCACCATCCCAGATGCCACGGGAAGCTTTGCATTTGCTAAAATGTTCTTTCCATTAAATTGTAGCATTCTTTGTCCCTGTATCTTCTTCAGGTCTTAGTTCAAATATCATCATCTCAGAGAGGCCACTACCACTGGCGGCTGCAATCCCTTGTCCCCACCAACACCTTTCTGCTACCCTTCTTCCCCACATTTTCTCTGTCACACTTACCATCATCTGACACAGATATATCTTAGTTGCTGACTGCAGAGGACATGGGCTTTTGTCTGGATGTTTCACTACTTTCTCTCCAGTGACTACTATAGAGCCTGGTACATAATAGGTGCTCAATAGACATCTGATGACATGATAATCAAGTCCCAAACATACAGATTCTGTCTTTTATCACTCTGTCAGAGACCATAAGGTAATCCAAATAAAGGGATATAAAATACTGGTGGCCTCAGAATAGACTCATGATCTCAGCCATGCCTCACATATGAGCATATTCACTCAACTAATATTTCTTGAGGACACACAGTGTGTCAGGCTCCACTCTGAGCTCTGGGATGTCGGCATAAATGAAGCAGGCAAGGTTCTGCACCTAGGGAGCTTTCAAAGCCAAGAGAGAATGATCAAGACACATTGGCATTGTAGCAAGAAGCATGCGGTAGACAAGAGAAAGCAGCGAAGAAAGTTACAGGAGGATGAGGAAGGGGAGCTGCTTCCAGCAGGCCGCAAAGGAGGCCTATGTGCTGTTTCCTTTTGTTCTTGAGGAGGTGACGTGCATATCATCTGAGGCCTGTGTTACAAAAAGAACCAAATCCAGAGACTACTGGGGAAGGAAGAATCCCAGCAGAGGCGAAAGCGACTGCAAACGCTGTGGCTTGAGTTTTCCTGCCTGGCCCACGGTCAGGATAAATCTCTTTCACCTGCCAGTCCCACAGTTGCTCAAACCCAACCAAGTAAACACAGAGACTTACATTGCTTACAAACTGTATGGCCGTGGTAGGCTTCTTGCTAACTGTTCTTATATCTTAAATTAATCCATTTCTATAAATCTATACCTTGCCACATGGCTCGTGGCTTACTGGCATCTTTACATGCTGCTTGTCCTGGCGGTGGCTGGCAGTCTGGCAGCATCTCCTTCCACCTTCCTGCTCTTTTAATTCTCTCTGTTAGTCCCGCCTATACTTCCTGCCTAGCCACTGGCCAATCAGTGTTTTATTAGCAACACATTTGCCATACAGAACATCCCACAGCAAAACGCCCTCAAGCTGAGGCCTCGTCTGGAAAGCTCCTCACTGCCCTGCCCCACATGGGGGCCTTGCCCCTGGGACCACACAGGTGCTGGGAATTTCTGTTGCTTAGGTCTTCCTGACTTTCATTTCCCACTCAGCTCCTTAAAATAAGACACCCTCTTCTGAGGTTAGTATGGGTTTGACACATACCAAGTGATCACCAAGTGGATGGCACTGTCTACAGAAGAGTATGTTTAGACACAACATCCCCACAGGGACACCTCTCCAGCAGCTGGTAGAACATCATCTCTGGCTGTTTGGGGTTCAGTTCACACACCATCTCTTCCAGGAAGCCTTCCTCTGACTAGATCCCATCTTTCTGTTTCACTCTTGCTCTCCTAGGGCCTCTGTTGCAGTACTCTCTGACTTGTGTATGAAACTGTCACGGACATCTCAAAACCCTGGCAACATGTGAGAAACCCAGAGGCAGAACCTGCGTTCTGTTCATTTTTGTGTCGTTGGTGTTAAAAGCCTGTACATGCGAAGTTCGGGGTCTTGTGTCTCACTTAACGTACCCACCTTAAAAAAGCCAGACGCAGACCCCCACCTCTTTCTCTGTTCTCTCCCTGCTCCCTGCTCCCTGCTCCCTGCTCTCTGCTCTCTGCTCCGCTCCCTCCCCACAGGCCTGACTCCCTTCCCTTTCCCTCCTAATAAAGCTCTAAAAGTACCACTGGGTTCTGTCGAGAGACCATGACCTTTCCATGCGGTAACCAGCGCCGATTACAATCAATTAGTATTGAAATAAATAAAATCTCAATGATGGTATCAATGGCCAATAATCACAGTTAATACTTTGGGGCAATTTTTTTTTTCAGAAGAAATGCTTGGAGCACTTTTATTGCCCAGGGAACCCTCGCTGCTTCCCTATCAGACACTCGGTGTGATTGAGCCCCAGTGTGCACACAGAACACCGTGCCAAAGAGAAGCAACTGGTCGGTGGACACAGACCCAGCAAATGGTGGAGCAGAAATACCAACACAGTCCTCCCGATTTCAGGGTCTGAGCTTTTGATTGCTCTTGACAACTACCCATGCCCCATGTCTATAGTTTGACTTTCTGTAGTTTCTTGTGCAGTGTGATTTAAACTTATTAAATAAGAAATCCCAGAATGAAAGAATTTGTAAGTGTTAATTGTTCATTTCAATGAATAACACGATGGTGTTGTGGAATATTTGTTTACATCATGTGAAAATGTGTCACTGTGATTGGTTTAATAAAGAGCTGGCTGAATGGCCAATAGCTAGGCAGGAGAGACTAGGCAGGACTTCCAGGCAGAGAGAGGAACTAGTGGTGAATCTAGGCTCAAGAGAGATGCCAGTGAGATACTAAAGAAGTTGGACATATGGTACAGAGGAGAGGTATCCAAGCCACGTGGTAGAACATAGACTAATAAAAACAGGTTAATTTAAGTTCTAAGAGCCAGTTGGGAAAAATCCTCAGCTAAGGCCAAGCTTTCATTATTAATAATAAGTCTCCTTGTCATTATTTGTGAGCTGGCAGCTCAAAGAAAAGTCCGAGTACACAATTGCATTTCCACTCTTGTGTATTCTAAATGGGAAGTGAATCATCGTTTTATGTAGTGTATCCACACTGTATACACTACCCACCCATTACTCAGTAACTGCTTAGTTATCAGATTGACAATCATAAAGTTATTATTTGAGTATTATATGCATCCCACAGTTTCAGATGTTGGATGCTTGGTTTTCAGATGGTAGCACTAATTTGGAAGGTTCTGGAAGCTATAGGAAGTAAAACCTAGCTGCCAGAAGTAGATCATTGGGGGCAGTTCCTCAGGGAAAATCTTGTTCCTGGACATTTTCTGTTTCTTCTCCTCCT
>CABHPH010160289.1:0-30657 GCA_902168325.1 Peromyscus nudipes | reverse complement strand
TCCTTGTGAAGTCTGAGAAATGAACTCGAGCCCTACACAGGCGTTGTGGTAAGGTTGTGGTAAGAGGGGGAACAGAGCATCCAATTATTTGCTCAATCCAACAGGCTAAAACACATTTTTATTTATGAAACTGGTCTGCCTTACCTGAAGTGTTTGTATTGTTGCTCGTGTGTTTTCAAGGCACTTGTTTGATTCATGAACTTTGCTCTGGAGTTCTGCTACTAAGTCCTTGGTCATTGCTAGTTCTTTCTGCACCGCTGCCATTTGGCCTTCCTTATGGATGGCACTCTCTTTAGCTTCTCGTAAAGAGGCTTCCAGCTCCCGAATTTTCTGTTAGAGAAAGCACAGATCCATAGGGCAAATCCACAGTATGTTAAATAAGACAAAAAAAAAGATCATCTGTAGTTACTGAGTTTTCACAGACTCAATCAACAAACAATGAGGTTAAATATTGTTTAATTTATCCAAATACAAGTCCTTTTACTTAGAAACTAATATTTTACATGTTAAAAGAATGCAAAATTTCACATTAGAGCCTGTCAGCTAATTCTCTAAGTCATGCAAGTGAGAACACATCAGTTACACGACACACTAGTTAGCAAAGTTGTAAGCACATTTAGTAGTCAGTCACCTTTTAAATAAAGGGCACTTGGACTTTCTAAAGTAATTTAAAGGTAAAAACATATGAAAAAAAACCTTGAAACCATAATGAAAATAAAGTTCTCCCAGATGCTAACCAAGGACTATGAGACCTTTTTGGGTATCCTCCCACCCCTAAAAATTTTCTGGGCAATAAGTATAAAATTTATGAAAATAGTCAACCATACCCAATAAACATACAGTTATACTTAGGGGAAAAAAAACCCCAAATCTGTGATCTTCTAGTTTCTAATGGTAAATGTCAAGCTAATGGTTGATGTTTTATATAAGTATTTATTTTGGAAAAAATGATAAATTATAATTGGCTTTTGATTTCCCACTAAGACATTGCATACTAACACAGTATCATATTTGCTGTTGTGACAAATTCCCAAGCAAAGGCAGCTAATAGTCTACCTGGGTTGTTCAAATGATACTGATTCTTACACATGTTAATTTGCCTAACAATTCTGCTATACTTGAGCCTCTTAGCTTTTATGATGATAATATTAGTCAATATTCAAGACAACAGCTAAAGATAAGCTAAATTGCTATTTTTCTCTAAACTAAATTGTTTTCCATGCACATTAGTTTAGCTGAAATTCATGTTTTAAGAAACTTATAGGATACTGTAGATATACCATACATGGCAATAAACTACTCTGTATATAGTCTTTAAACTATGACTTCTGTTTCTTTAACTCATAGGAAAGATCTTACATGATATCAAGTTTCATAATTAGTTGAATGGTAACTACAGTACAACCAATATGTAAAAATTCAACTCATCACACATATTTACAGTAGTGTATTCATATTTAGTGAATATACTGGTGCTATATATTTGCTCTAAACTCCAGGAAGTTTCATACCTCTGATGTCAGTTGTTCGCCTACTGATGTGACATGAGGATTTTTACCATACTGTGTAGAAGAATGTGCAGTGGGATAAACCTGGGCAGCAGATCGGGAGACAGTCACAGTCTGGCAGTCTTTAGACAGTTGTTCAGTCTTTTCTTTCAGTGATTTCAGGTAATGTTCCAATTCTTTGGATCTGGCAGCACTTCCTTCCTCAAACTCTGTTGACTCATTTATCATGGCCTATGAACAGTAAGAGACACTACAGCTTTAAGATAAGTGATGTATTAAAATTACATTAAAAAAAACAGAATTCTGGGACAGTATACATGCTGAAATTCATTATTTAGAATGTCTTAGGGCAGTGCTCAAGACAATGAATGCACATTTCTCTTTCAACATGTTGGATGTTAATAATGGTATGAATAAGAAGAAGGGCTTGAGAAGATCCTACTGATCTACAAGATCATTTCGTTAGGTTTACAGTACCTCAGGAGGAGAAACTTGAAGAACTGTGTAGGTTAAAGTCAGCAATAGCAGAGCTCACACAGTATACCTAACAATTATCTATTCTCTCCACTTCCTTCCAGACCTCTGCCCACAGACAAATACTTTACTGATTTAAAACCCCTTTGTTATGTGTTTGGGTGTTTGGCCTGTATGTCTGCCTGTGCACCATGTATGAGTCTGGAGCCTATGGAGACCAGAAGAGGCCACCAGATCCCTTGGAACAGGAGTTACAGACAGCTGTGAGCCAGCCACCATGTGGGTGCTGGGAATTGAACCCAGGTCATCTGGAAGACGAGCTAGTGCTCTGAACGGCTGAGCCATCTCTCCTGCCCCAATGTACTGATTTTTGCTAATTAATCTATAAATCTTATATTCCTGTGTAGACAATAACAGTCAAAAGTCACTATTCTCTTTGACACCGGAGGCTGGCTGACGCTGGGATGACGGGAATATGTCACAATACATTAAGAAGCAGCCGCCAGGATGTTCAACACCAGGTGTGAGCTTGGAATTCATGACTGGGTCAGATGTGTTACTTCGGTACAGGATCTTGGTAATAGGAGAGATTGATTATCTGTATGGATGAGAGTTCTCTGTACTGATGGGTTAATTTTTCCATAAACTTAACTAAAAAAAAAATACTGACACACATGCCATAAACAAAACAACAATTGGAACCTACAGTTCAGATTAAAGCATGTGACAGACGGTGAAGCTACTGAGGTGAATGCAGCCAGCCAGGATCGCTTGTGGCTTTACCTCAGCTGCCGCCCACGGTCCTAGCAGACTTACATCTCTGGTTCCCTGAGGCCACTGGGGCAGAGGCTCACTCCTCACAAGCACTGAGAGGAGAATGGGAGGAGAACAGTGAAGAGAGGCAAAATCTCCCAAGTGGGAACTCAGTATCACATGCACACAGCCCGCTACCTTCCCAGGCACAAACTGGTTTAATTATCTTGAAGAAACATAATACAATAAGACAAAATTTTTATATAATCAAAACTTTCATAGAGCCCCTATGTATAAATATTAGCCAGTCTAACCCTTTTAGGAATGAGTAGAAAAATAAAAGCAAAGCATAAAAGAGCCCAAATGACGAACAATTATACTCACAGTTACTTTGCTATTATAGAGGTTATTCACTTGGCAAATGCTTTTGTTTTCTTTTTGGATGCCACTTTTAAGTTTCTCTGCATCAAAAGGAGTATTCAGCCATTTTTCCAAAAACTGAGTCATTTCTTTGCTATTACTTAGTACTTGTTGGAATTCTGTTTTTATGGTGGGGAAGTCATTTTCTGAAAAATCTTTGAGAATCTCCTGTGTGAAAAATAGGTATCGAACTATATAAACATTAGGAAAGATTTCACCCAAATAACATATAAACTATAAAAATATCATAACGGGGAAAATACCTACCGTACTCTACTTATTAGGACACTAAAGTAAAAGAATTCTAATTTAAAACTGTTCCAATTCCGTGCATAAGAGAATGCTGGTAATACATTCTACATGACAGAGGTAGACTTCCTATAGGTTCTGGTGGTTATTTTTCTATGCACACGGCAGGCCTCACATGTGTGTTGGGAACTGCAGCCAGCTTTACATTGTTGGGAGAGCAAGAAAGTCCTTGCAGAGAGTTGATACAGGAAAGAATTCTGACTTCCAGTCACGGGTACCGGAAGGCCCTGGGAAACCTACAATTCTCTGAATTCTCACTTGCTGATGTTAAATATACTTCCTGTCTATGTAGGCCTGGCAGTGTCTAAACAGCCCTTGGGTCAGCTATCATTCTAGGAGTTCCTAGTAATTTCAAATGCATACAAAGGTATCTATTTACAAAAGGCTTAAAATCACATTAAAGGCATTAAAAAAGTATACCCCAATATGGCGGTCCATATCCTGGCTCAGTCTGAGGTTCTCTAAGTCTTTGGATGGAATATCATAAGCCTGTTGAAAGCTCCGCATTTTAATCTGAAGTTTATTCTGCTTTTCCACCTCTTGGACGACAGCCATTTCGACATTACTGATGACCTCATGCTGTTCTTCCTTCAGCCGAGTAATGTAGGTCAACACGTACTGAAGAAGGTAAATTGACAAACGAGACACTGTATTTAGGGGACAACGTCTGAGATGGTGAGGTCTCCTGTTTATTAGTTATACTATGACATAGATGAAGAAGGAAGCAGCTACTCTTTATCCCCAACTTTCTCTTCTCAGCTTCTTGGGAAAGTAACTCTTCCAGATTGCTGCTTCCACGTTTGACTTCCTACGGGATGTCTCATATGGAGTGTTTTAAAATGTCACACGACACTTTCTATAAGCTCTCTTTTTCCTATTTTTATGTGTGTGAATAAATGTGTGTCTGGTGTCCATGGATCCCCTAGCACTTGAACTCCAGATGGCTGAGTCACAATGTGGTGCTAAGAGTCAACTCTTGAGTCCTCTGGGAGAGCAGCCGGGGTCTTGCCACTGAGACATCTCTCCAGCCTTCTTATAATAATTTTTTGTTCTGTCAATCTCCTACTGTCAGACATTTGAGATTAAAAAACATATTTCATTTTCTATAAAATTACATGTATACATGTGGGTACATGCACATGAGTTTAGGTGCCCATGGGGCCTAGAAGAGAACTTCAGAACCCCTGGAGCCAGAGTTTCAGGTGGTGTGAGCTGCTTTGACCTGGGTGTTAAGAGCTGAATTTGGGTTCTGTGTACAAACAGTAAATGCTCTTAACTGCTGAGCCATCTCTCCAGCCCCATATTGGAATTTCAAAATATTCTTCTAACAATCTTGTCTGACTAACAACCCCCAAATGTCACATGCTTCAAGATTTATCAAGCATAAGGTAATGATAATTTTAATGTTACAATGTTCCCCAACCTCATAAATTTTGGGTAATGTTACAATGTTCCCCAACCTCATAAATTTTGGGTATCCGACTGTCACGATCTATGAGAGGATTATCAACTAAAGAAACCCTATATATCCTGGAAAACTTAAGATTCCTAAGGAGCTTCCTCAGGGTTCTAAAAGCAGGAAGTCACTGCTGGAGGAGGAGACTCTGGCAGCAAGTTGCTGAAGGGAGTTCAGATGACTGAGCTGCCTCCATGTTGAGCAGGAGGCCCCAGGGTGCAGCTTTGCTGAGTGATCACCCGTTGGGGTGGGCTTGCGGTCAATGCAGTTGTCCGAGTCATCCCCAGCCACCCCCCATAAACTGCAACCCCAATTAATTCATTGGTTTACTTAGTTGAAGTTGGACTTTGATGTAATTGTTGTTTTGGTCTGTTATGGATTCCCTATCTGGGGTGAAGACATGTGTTCCATATCCCCAGGGAAAATCTGTCACATAACAAACCTGTCAGCACCTCTACCATTGCACTTATAACCGGTCACAAGCCTGCCTCACCTGATTATGAGATCTTTGGGATGTGACTCATGTGGACTCTTTGAGTACCCTCACATGGTGTCTAGGCATACAGGCAGAGCTCAAGTTTTGTTGAATGAATCCTATCTTCAGATGCATATTAATTTGTATATACATATTATATAGATAGTATATATGGTAACTTCCAAAGGACTTAAATACATTGAAATATACAATTGAAATTATAATTACATCAGTATAAGGCCAATACAAAAAAAGTTGGTACCTTAAGTTTCTTCAGGATTCTGTTGAATTCCATGGAACATCTCTGGTGTTCAGCAAGAAGCTTTTTAATCTCTTTGGTTTGTGAGTATGGAAGTGAGAGCTTTGCTTTTACAGTAATTGCCAGCTCTTTTTGGGTTTTAATTTCCTTCTCGAAGTCAAGAGAGAACTGATTCAAGCACTCATAATCATTACCCATTTCTGAGTACCTTTTCAGGAGCTCCTAAAGGACATTAGAATTCATTCTAATGAATACTAGAACACTGTAATACCTTCTCTTGGAAAAAAAGAAACTAAGACCTTTGTGCTTAGAAGACATAATTAGTAATTTTTAGATTATAGAAGCAATGTATAATGTTGTGAAAATTAACCAGAGGAAAATATGAAAACCAACTTTTCTTTTGGTTTTGAATAAATTTAGTGTGCACCATACACCAGACTGAGAGCTGGCTTATGCTTATAAAAGCAGTAAGAGTCTGTGGATAAATCAATGACCAGGACTCAACTGCGCCTCCCCATCTTGCTCTAGTCACTCCACACATGTCTGTGATCTGCTAATACTGTCTGGACTTCTACCTCTCTGTTATCTGTTTACATGATTAAAATTCATCTTTCAAAAGGGCTCTCTCACTGGCCAGCGGCTCTTGCCTTTAATCCCAGCACTAGGAGGCAGAGGCAGGTGGATCTGTGAGTTTGAGGCTAGCCTGGTCTACAGAGTGAGTTCTAGGACAGCCTTAGCTACACAGAGAAACC
The DNA here is from genome assembly GCA_902168325.1 of Peromyscus nudipes. Taxonomy (NCBI): domain Eukaryota; kingdom Metazoa; phylum Chordata; class Mammalia; order Rodentia; family Cricetidae; genus Peromyscus; species Peromyscus nudipes. Next base: position 24,251 of record CABHPH010160289.1, on the reverse strand, counting down.
TTGTGTTGAGAAAACAAAAACAAAAACAAAAACAAAGGCTCTCTGCTTATACTCAACTTTCAGTATTCACATCTTTCCTTTTCAAATGTAGGTCATGTTGTGTCTCTCACACTACAACTCTCCAGCTGCAGCTACTCAGAGCAAACCCCAAGTCTTTTGTGGCCTCACAGCCCACCCCAGCCCACTCCTCCACGAGCTCGACTTTACTTACTTTTCACTGGCTTTCTCTCCTGAAACTCCTTGAACACAAAGCCTTCTCCATCAGCTTTGTACCCACAGTTCCCTGTCTACAACATTCTTCCCCCAGAGTAAATCGAGCCCTTTACTGCTTTTAGAGATTTGCTCAGGATTACTTTCCCACACCGGCATTAAAAAACAAATCACAAACTCCCACTGTGTCATTTGTACATATATGTGTACATGTATATGCATGCATAACTGTACTAGACTATACTGCTTACGAAAACATTTGGTATCATCTACCCACTATACAGTTTCCTTTAATTCTCTTAGGCGTGGCAGGATGCCTTTGGAACAGTAGCTACAATGTTGCGTAGCTCCTATGGGGCTCTTACTTTTATCCTGAGGCACTTTTCGCGAAGCTGTTCTATACTGTGTTGTTCTCCATCATCTAGTAACCTCTTTGCATGGTTCTGATGGTCCTGGTACAAAGAAATACACGGCAATAACCACATGCACACCACATGTCTAATCATACATGCTTACATTATGTTTCAATAACAGAATTAAGTATTTCATTGTAATATAAAAACAGTATTAAAATAGGCAAAAAGACGAAGTAATAATTACTGTCAAGCTACATGGTGAATGACTTCAACTTACTGAAGGAATACGTATGAGAATACATGATATCTAGAAAAGGATTTGCTTCTCATTAGGCCTTAGATTTCTAGTTTGTAACCTCTCAATGTCTACATTAAAATTACTGTCACCAACTAAATACACCAGAAAACCCAAGCCTTGTATGTTCTTCCACCTTGGGGAGGAAAGTCTAAATTTTGTTCATATTCTTTCTGCATCTGATTAAAAAGCACAAAACAGACATGCCCTCCCTCATTAAACTAAGACATTAGTTTAACTTGGCCACTGTAATACCTAGGAGACTAACTGCTCAATACAGATTTGTCAAACTATGTCTGTCTGTCAATTTAGACAGGCCCTACATGTACTGGACTCATAAGTGTTTAGTGTTTATGATAAGACTGCACATTAGGCTTTCTATTGTACCCTTTGAAGGTGAAAATAAAGTTATAGATTTTCTGCTACTTTCTAGAGGAATGAATTAAACTTTTAAAGATTATTCTGAAATAAAGTCAAGAAAACTCCCTTTTAATCTCTACTTTTTTTCCTTCTAACTTCAGTCATGAAAACCCATTTATTTCTAGAAGTCTATTACTATAGGAAATGGAGGCATTTAATCTTTTGCAAATGTAGTCTTTGAAATATTTTTCCACTTAAAATAATGCTAGTTTCTTTTTGTGTTGTTTCAGAAATTTAGAAGGATAATAGTATATCTAACAAATCTTTTCTTAAAGATGAAGAATTTAATTTTCTGAAAAGCATTGTGGCTTTAATGCTTCCTTTTTGTGTTATAATTATTATACGTTTCCCACCACAGTTTAGTATCTACATAAGTTTAAAAAAAATTAGGAGGAAGAGGAAAAAATCCAAACCCACAACAGGCAAATCCAGATACCACACACTGTAACCACCCCTAACGCTTCAGTCTTAGAGCTACTGGGCGGCGGAGGGTTCTGAACTCACGCTCATTAGCATGTGACTTATGGTGTCTTGGGATTGTTCTCTTTCCACCTTGAGAGACTCTTTTATCCTGGTTAGCTCACTGTTTTCCTTGGCTACAATTCTTATTGCTTCAAGGTTTTTGTGAATTTTCTTAATCAAGTCCAAGTTATTTTCACCCACACTTTGCACATACGAATTCTGAGCCTCAAACTGATTTTTCAACTGCTCAATTGCCTCCATTTCTTTATAAACTTTACTGACATCTTCTTCCTCTTTAAGAAGCTGAAGCTCTTTGTCCTGAAGTTCTTGGATCTTGAGATAATTACAAAATAGAACAGAATAAAGAATCTCTTCATGGAAGGGCAATGTCTACTATTGTGTATGTACATATACATTATCAGAGTACCTTATGAAATCAGTGTTTCAGATTTTAGTGTTTGCAGTCTGAACTTTACTGGTTAAAAACCCCTGATCTGAAATCCTCCCAAATTCAAGAGTTTGAACTTCACACTGGCGCTCAAAACCTTTCTAAAATTGAGCATTTCGCATAGCAGACCAGGAATCCTTAGCCCATATTTATGTATTTTATTATCACTTCTAAGTGACTAATTACTTTTAATACGCTCAAAGAAAAAAATGTATGCTCAGTTAGAAATGAGCTCCACAATATGCCTGGGGTACAAGAGGGCCAAAGGAGCCGCCGGGCTTTAATCCCAGCACTCAGGAGGCAAAAGCAGGGGATCTGAGTTCGAGGCCAGCATGGTCTATAGAGTGAGTTCCAGGACAGCCAGGGATATAAAGAGAGATCCTGTCTCGAAAAACAAACAAAAACAAAACAAAGATTCAAAGGACCCAGAGTACAAGTTCTGACCCTACCTTTCCCTCGGTGCTGCTCCCCACTGAATCCCTGACTTGTTTTCTCCGTCACCATCTTTTATGGTCAGAGTCACATAAATAATATGAGACTTAGAATTCTATCGTATAGATGAGCCCCATTCAGCCAGTGCCTTGCGGGTGGATACTTGGCTTACTTCTAGATTTTGGTTACCACAAATCACTCTACACAGAACAATGTATTTTGGCGAAATCAGTGAATATACTGGTTGGATAAATTCCTAGAAGTGGTACTGCTGCACCAAATGTACTGTATGCACTGGGAAGTTTTCAAAGAGACACTGTTTGGCTGGGAAGATGGCTGAAAAGAGTACTTGCTTTTTTTTTCAGTTCTAGGAGCTCCAATACCCTCTTCTAGCCATTACAGGTACCAGACATACATACACACACATCCAGGCACCACACACACACACATGCACAGAGGGAGAGAGAGGGAGTGAGGAAGAGAGAGAGAGTGTCCATCTCTGGATCCTGCACTTTCAGGTAGAGTGGCGTCTCTAGACAGGAAGAAGGCAAACAACTCACCTTTCCCATGGTGTCCCTTAGGCTTTCCTTGAGCTGGTCTTTCTCCATCTTGAGCATTTCCTCAATTCTCTTTAGATTGTCTCTTTCTTTTATTACAGATTTCATTTCTTCAAGGTTTTCATGAAGCTTCTGAGCCAGGTTTAAATTCTCCATCTCTATCTTACTCAGAGTTAAACCCTGTTCCTTGAGTTGCTTCTGTGTTTTACAGGCATCTCCTTTTAACTTAAGAAGTTGAAGTTCATTTGCCTTAAGTTCTTGAATCTGAAGACATGAAATCATATTAGGACACTGACTCTTTAAGAAAGCTTTATTTTTCATTTTTTAGACTTAATTTTTTATTATTGCTTTATTTTATGGTTAAGGGTGTTTTGACTACATGTATGTCTATGCACCATATGCATGTCTGGTGCCCATGGAAGTCAGAAGAGGGTGTCAGATCTCCTGGAACTGGAGGTAAAAGACAGAGTTGTGAGCTGCCAGGTAGGCTGTGGATATCAAACCTGGGTCCTCTAGAAGAGGACTACTGAGCCATCTCTCCAACTCAAGAAAGCTTATTCACTTTTCATTATGTGCTCATGAAGGTCAGAGATACAGGAGCCTCTGGAGCTGGAGGACCAGGCTTTGAGTCACCTGACATGGATGCTGGAAACTGAACTCAAGTCCTCTGCCTCTTAACTGCTGAGCCATTTCTCCAGGCCAGGATATAGACTATGTTAAAAGAAAGCTGAAGAATAGTTTTGCTGGGAGTGGTCATTCATGCCTTAATCCCAGTACTCTTAGGTGGAGGGAAGAAAAGAACAATTTCTAAATTGACTAAAACAGTACTCTTTCCAGGTTATTCTCATTAATATTTTCTAAAGGCACCCACCCAGCTTTCTTTTGAGGTATAACACATATAAAGCATACTAATCTTAAATGTAGAGTTTTTTGGTTTTTGTTTTTGTTTTTGTTTTTTTTTTTTTAGGCAGGATATTCTATGTAGCCCTGACTGTCAGGGAACTCTTGCTGTAGACCAGGCTGGCCTCGAACTCACAGAGATCTGCCTGCCTTTGTCTCCTGAGTGCTGGAATTAAAGGCATCTACCACCACTGCCTGGTTCAGTTATTCTTGATAAATGCATGCATCTATAAAGTCACACCCTAGACCAAACTAGATAGCATTTGCAGTATCTAACATCTGTGTATCCTTTCCTTGAGGTTAATATTAATCTGACCTTTAACATCCTGGATCAGTTTTGCTTCCTTTTGAACTGAAGATGACAATGGAGTCATCCATTCACTTGCTGATATTTAGGTTGTTTTCATTTCCCCGCTATTTTGAATAAAACTGCTATGAACATTCTTGTAGACTGTGTAGAAGAATGATCCTTGTCCTTTTCAGTACACACCCAAGGAAAGGAAACGCTAGGCCTTACAGTGAATACTGCCAAACTGTTTCCCAGTATGGTTGAACCTTTATAACCCCAAAGGCTTTTAGGCATGAACAAATGGGATGCCCAATCAATACCTTTTCTTGTAATTTAATATTTGCATCTTCCAATTCCATTTTCATATTTGATACTTCATCTGTCTTCTTGGACACAATCCCTCTGAGTTTGTCAATAGTTTCTTGGTGCTCTTTCAGATCCATGTGAACAATTCTTAGTTTCTCTTCCTTTTCTAGATCCTTTTAGAACAGGAACATATCTCAACATTAAACAGTATTTTTAAAAGTAAGTGCTATATTTTCTTAGTTTAAAAAAATCATGTTTTTACTTCTTTTTTTTGTTGTGAACTGGGAGTTGAACTCAAGACCTTGTACAAGCAAGCAAGCAGATGTTCTGATATTGAGTGGGACAGTCTGCTTTAACTTCTTAAAAAAATTACCTTAATTATTATTATTATTATTACTATTGTATGTGAAAGCTTCACTGAAGTCAATGGACAGCTCTGTGGTGTCTGTTTCTCCCTCCTTCCTTTACACAGGTTCCGGAGAATGAACTCAGATCATCAGGCTGGTGCAGCAAATGCTTTACCCGAGGAACCACACTGCGGGAGGAGGGGGCTGCTTTTCCTACTTACTTGTTCTTTATTGTTAGAAATCCATAGACCAAGCCGGGTGGCGGCGGCGGCGGCGGTGGTGGCGCACGCCTTTAATCCCAGCACTCAGGAGGCAGAGCCAGGCGGATCTCTGTGAGTTCGAGGCCAGCCTGGGCTACCAAGTGAGTTCTAGGAAAGGCGCAAAGCTACACAGAGAAACCCTGTCTCGAAAAACCAAAAAAAAAAAAAAAAAAAAAGAAATCCATAGACCTTTCCGTCCCATTTCATTTTCCCATACTCTTACTTCAAGAGGCCAACATATCACACATTTTACTTAACAAACTGCTTCCCTCTTAATGTGCTTGAGCTGCTTGTACAGGATCTTGGCATATTACTTGTATTTACCAGTTTCTTCCTAAGACACATTAAGGTTGTTTCCTATCACAAACTGATATAACCAAGCAACTTTGGGATCTATTTGTACATGTTTATGTATACACTCATTTGCATATACATTTCTTTAACAACTGAATCGGTATATACCTAGGTTAAAATTCCATAAAGAAATGCTGAATTCACAAAGTTCAGGAATACCAAACCGCCTGCCATTCCTTTGTCACCATGATGGACTCCCAACCTCCCACCCCCCAGATGACTCGGAAACCTGCTAGGGCAGGATGGGAACTTACACTTGCTTCCAGTTGTTGAAGACTCTTCCTCAGTTCGTCTCGCTGTACTCTGAGGGCTTCATCCATAATTTTTAGGTCATCATTTTCCTTAGTAACAAGTCGTATTTCTTCAAGGTTTTCATAAACTTGTTGAGTCAATTTTAACTTCTCTATTTCTATGTTCTCCAGAGTTGAATTCTGGGCTTCTAGCTGCTTCTTCAATTGCTCCATTTGATCCATACTTTCCCTGAGCTCAGCTTTCACTTGAGAAAGTTGATGTGCTTTTTCCTGGAGTTCTTGGCTCTTAATACAACCATATAATAAGTTAGAGCATTGAACATATGAACAGCCCCTGCCCCCCAAACAACAGTCTTAAAATTGAAGCAGGAACTCTTGTGCTTCAAATTTAGACAGGTTCACAGCCTGTTTCCTGTTTCATTACACAGAAGATCTGACTCCATTTCCCGACTATTCAGATGAAAAAATACCTGTGTTTCTAGCGCAGCATGTGTATGTACTAAGTTCCCTTGAATACGTGATATTTCCTCTGCCTTATCAGACACACTCTCTCTGAGCTTGCTGATAGTCTCCTGGTGCTCCTGCAGATGCTCACAAGCAACTCTCAGCTCCTCCTCTTTTTCCAGACCCTTAATTATTAGGAAAAGAAAGAATTGAAGAAATACATTTCAAACATAAGCTATACAAAAGGAAGTAAAAGTCTTCTTGTCCTCTCAGGCCTCCTGGTCCTCACTCTCTTGAGCTGCTTTGGGATGTGACGACATATTCTAGATGAACCACGGTCAACTTATCTTTCCCCAGGATAGGACACTACAAATAGTGTCAGTCTACTTTGTTAGCTGAGGCACAGCATTCCATGACCCAAATACGCTGTTTATTATACTAGTCCCCTATTAATGGACGGTGTGAATGTGCTACAAATATCTTCACAGGACTGTGCCAATATGTACAGTGTAAACAGTTACAACTAGACTCTCAGGACCTATTTTATACTTTGCCCACCTCAATCCCAGTGTCAACTGGACATTAAGCTGCACGATGGCATAAAGATGGCAACTCACTCTAGTTACTGTCTCTTGAAGGCTCTCCTTCAGCTGGTCTCTCTCTATTGTGAGACGCTCTTCCGCACTCCTAAGCTCATCTCTTTCTTTTGCTACAGATCCCATTTCTTCAAGGGTTTCATGAAGTCTTTGAGTCAAGTTTACATTCTCCATTTCCACCCTTTCCAGCGTTGACTTTTGGTCCTCCAACTGCTTGCTCAAGCATTCCACTTCATATCTATTTCCTTGAGTTTCATTAATAGTCTCCATTGCAAGACATTCATGCTCTTTGTCCTGAAGTTCTTGGAGCTGAGAAAATAAGTTAGGTCACACGTACACAGAAGTGGGCTTTGTTAGTTTTTAAGAGAAAGGAAGATGTATTCCTACATCAAGGCAGAAACTTTTCCATTTAGAGATATAGAAATATAGGATATAGATACGATAGGATAAAAGGGTAGATTATTGAATCTACTTTTAAAGAGCAACAACTTGTTTAAAATGTTTTCTGTTGCTATGGATTTTAGTTTATTGATACAAATTTAAAGTTAATTTTGTTATACTGTATGTATATTTCTACTCTTATTTAAGGTATTATGTTTGTGCAGCTGATTAAAATTGTAACGTATAATTAAGAAATACAAATTAATAGTCATCTACAATAGTCAAACTTATAGTCATGTTACTTAGGTTTTATAGATATGCAGAGATATATTTCAGTTAGGTAGGTAATCTTCAAACACTTCAAAGACTTACAGAATATGGCATTTAAAATGTTTTAAAAACTTAAGACTTTCTGGACAGTGAGACACGTCTGCTCCTGGCAGCACCGATTTACTTCAAAGAGAAAGATGGGCATCGAAGACACTCCATATGGAGTTTATCTTCTTGGCAAAAATAGCCATTTGGGCAAGAAACAGTTCTTGCCTGTACTGCTTGACAAAATGTTGTATCGACTAGACATGCAGGACCCATAGGAAGGTGACCACTGAACTTTTTAGGCTCCTGCTTCACAGAGGAGACTGCCAGATACTCTACAGGGCACACAGAGAAGCGATTAACTCAAGGCCTATTGGCTAAAGATGGATGCCCCAACATTGCAGAGGAATTTTGGGTGACTGTCTAGGCAGCCAGCTGTCTCTGTCATTCTAGATTTTTGGAAGTTGCTTACAATGCATTTCCTGTTTACTTAGGTAATATTATATCCTTCTGGGGTCTCTGATGTAGTTGAAGACTAAATTGTTATAGTTACAATTTTGCTAAGTTATGATAAAAGACAAATTAGATATGAAACTTTAGACTCATAAATACAGGACAGAATATTTTCTTTAATTTTACCAAATACAAATAGACTAGATATTCTAACTATAATTCTTGCTTGATAACTGTTCGTTATATGTAATTTTACTAGTTAAAAACCTTCCTTTTTGATTAAACAGAAAAGGGGAAATGCTGTGAGATGCTTTTGTACACTGGTTTAATAAAATGCTGATTGGCCAGTAGCCAGGCAGGAAGTATAGGCAGGGCAATCAGACTAAAGGAGTGCTGGGAAGAGGAAGAGCAGGGTCAGGAGCCACCAGCCAGACACAGAGGAAGCAAGATGACAAGGCAGAACTGAGAAAAGGTACCAAGCCATGTGGCTAAACATAGATAAGAATTATGGGTTAATTTAAGTGTAAAAGCTAGTCAGTAATGAGCCTGAGCTAATGGCCATACAGTTTATAATTAATATAAGCTTCTGTGTATTTATTTGGGTCTGAGTGGCTGCGGACCGGGAGGGAAACAGGAAAATTTCCAATTACAATTTAGTCTGATGTGTGCTGTGCTTTCTTTGATGAGAGATGGGAAGGAAAGAATAACTAAGTACATGTGCTTTTCCACTTAACAAGGAAGACCTTCTTCCTGTAACCCAGCATTTGACTTTCCTAAATCCCTCTGAGTACCTGCTGCTTGATCTGTCTTTCCTGAAACATTCCTTGAACTAGTAATTTCTATGTAGTCATTCAGATGAATATGAACAGTTTTCAGTTCCCTTTAATCATTACAGAAAATAAAACTTATTAAGATGATTGTGACATCACAATCATCTTAGTCCTTTTTTTTTTGTTTCCTCCAAATTAGCAGACAGACTTACCTTAGCACCAATTTCTTTAATGTTTTCTTTCTGTTGTTCAATTTCCACATGAAGAGCCTCTCGTGTTCTTCTCAGTTCATCTCTTTCCTTAATTAGAATTTTTACTTCCTCTTGACTTTCTTCTACTTGTTTAGTCAACTGGAGCCTGTCACTTTCCATCCTTTGTAGTGCTGAGTCTTTGGCTAGGAGAAGCGCCTTGACTTTGTCTAGTTCTTTCATTTTCTCTTGAGACTCACTAGTTTCTTTTATATCAAGTCGTTTCTGTTTCTCATCAAGTTCTTGAACCTTCAAACATCGAATAAATAAGTTATTAGCACAAAATACCAAACTCTCTCTCTCTCTCTATTCCTCCCTCCTTCCGTCCCAAGGAAAAAAATATAAAACAGGTTCCAAAACAATTCATTATGTAAACAGCAGTCTTTAAGTCAGCAATCTCCTTCAAGTTTCCTCCCACTGCTTTTCACCCTCAATTTACCTTTCTCTCTAGTTCATCAGTGGCTGACTCTAGCTGTACACGAATACTTGACAGCTCAGTGTCCTTCTGGGAGAGGCTCACTCCTAGTGTGTCAATTTTTTTCTCTTGCTCTTTCAGGCAACAATGAGCAACATTAAGTTCCTCTTCAGTTTCTAGATGCTTTAGTATTAGAGAAAATTCCAAGACATTTATGGAAATATAACCATTATAGTATAACTAACTCCTTTTTGAAAAGATTTAGCAATAAGGAAAAGCAATACAAAGCAAAGAGGAAACTATCTTAGTTGCAACAGCTCTGGGATGCTGGGACGCCTGGAGAGCCTGCTGCAGGTACAGCAGTCCACCTGTCTCCTTTGACCAGTACAGTCCAATAACCCAAGGTGCAGCAGTGGCAAGCGTGCACCGGCAGCAACCACAGCTCTCCAACTGGACTTAAGAGCCGCTCAACAAGAGCAACACCACACCTGGTTCTGGAAACCCGGCCAACTACTCAGGGCTGGTGAAGTCATGGATCTTGGGAGGAGAACCTATAAACATCTTTTTCCTAACCAGCACAATCCCTAGCTACATTCTAAATATTTGTCCTTTCCCAAGTCGAGCATTTCTATTTCTTCTCTCAGTGATGCCTGATGCCGCTCTCTGCCTTTGCACCGCTCATCAGTGGTTACTCCTCCTCACTCACTACTTCAGCAGTCTTACTGCCTTTCCTCCCGCAGTGAAGAACTGCTCCTGTTTGTGGAGCGCTTCTTGCATCTTAAGGGGATTCCAGGACAATACATTTGATAACTAAAGATAATTATAGAAGGAAGAAATTAGTCATCTTCTTATGTAATGAGGATAGGATCCAAGGGCTCATTTACAGAGTAACTTTCTCCCATTCTCTAGGTAGTTAGTATGTTTTATTTAAGGACTCACTGTATTGTCAAGTATCCCATTAGACAAAGGCTAGAGATAAAATGGTTGAGTTCTTTCGTTCTTTCTTCCTCTCTCTGTCTCTCTCTGTCTCTCTCTGTCTCTCTCTCTCTCTCTCCCATTCATTCTTTCTGCCAGAATCATACTTTAGGGGGAAAAGACAGATACTATGCCAAATTTCACCAAACAGAAGAGATAGGCTACTTAGGGCATTAATGCCAAGCATACTTACTATCATGGGTGATTAGGAAGGGCTTCCTAGAGGACAGCAAACTGAGAGGTGAGGGATGAAAACACTAGGTACACAAAGGTATGTAAGTACTGCAGGTGGAGAAATGATCAGAGCAGTCAAAACTCCTGAGAAGTACAGAAGAGCATCCCAGGAAGGGAGGGCTGCAAAAGGCTAGACACCGGCAGGCTCTATGGTCCCGGGCCTCATGGGCCATGCAGTGGATTCTAGTTTTTAAAGAGTAACAGTAATATAGTGAACAAATTCAAGAAAGCATCACTTTGTCTCAGAATGGGAACTGTGTTAGACAAGTGTAAGAATGAATGTAAGGGGATGGGAGAGTTGGCTCAGTGGTTAAGAGCACTTGATGAAAAGGACCTGGGTTCAATTCCCAGCACCCACATGGAGGCTCATCACTTCCTTGGGCACCAGGCATGCATGTAGTAAACAGATGTACAAGCAGGAAAACACATATACACATAAAATAATAAAAATAAATCTAAAACAAAATGAATATAGGGAGCTACAAAGAAATATTGGTGATACTGTATAAGGGTATTGGTAATGTGGATAGAAAAATGGGAGGGTTTTAATGCAGGTTGGGTGTGTGTGTGCAGACACACATACACACCCATCAAGGTTTGGGAACTGTATTATAGAGTGAGTGAAGAGGAAGACAATGTAAGAGCAGGATGATTTCCAGGTTTCTAAAAGAAGCAATGAAGAAGACAGTAATACCGTATAAGAGAAAAGGTTTGTTGACAATTTAATACATAATCTTCCTTATTTGTCTCAGAATCCCAGAGTGCTGAGATTACATACAGTTGCCTAGCACCATGGATGGCATGGAGAAAGAAAGAAAATATTTCTTTCTGCTTTCGCTTTTCGGTGACTAAAGCAATGGTTCTTCTAAGTCAGAATACTTAAGAACAAGGTGTTTGGACAGTTTCAATCATTTCTTTACATTCAGGAGCAATTTCTAATTACTCTGTTTCCTGTCACTCCATGATTAAGAAACATTTGCAGAAAGTTAGTAGTAAGGTTTTTAAATGTGACACAAGCAACCCTTTTCTAAGAACTTAATTTTGATAAAAGACGAGTTAAGAAGGAAGAAAGAAACTCATTTTATCCAAGCAGAGTGGTACATATGCCTGTATCCTAGAACTGGGGAAGGGGAGGCAGGAGAATAAGTTCAAGGCCAAGTCTGGTTACATGAGATTATCTCAAAACAAAACAAAACAAAGACTCACTTTAGCCAAAGCTTTCCTGGCATCTTCTCTCAGCTGGGCACATTCGACATGAAGTGCTTCTAGTGAAATTTTCAGGTCGTCCCTCTCTTTAGTGAGACATCTGATCTCTTCCTGAAGTTTCTCAGTCAGCCCAAGTCTTTCTATGTTCTCTGGTGGCTCTGAATCCAGTGTTCTGGAGTGTTCTTCCAATGGCTTAAGTTCACTCACTTTTTCTGGAATCTCTCTGACTTCTTTCACATTAGGAAGCAGCTCTTGTTCTTGGAGCTCTGGGATCTTGTGATATTCATAAAGCACAAGGTTACTATCTAGAGATTACATTTTTCCAATAGAAAAGGTCAGGAAATTTTACCCAGCGATGAACATGACCTTGAATCTTAGAGTCTCCCTTGGACCAATAAGCCATTGTGCACTCACTGTCAATCCCTTTGATTCTATGTGATGTCTACTCTCAGTTGGCCATGCTTTCTTTTCATCTTAGACCCGAAGTTGAACCAATCTTTATATATTATCATCACACTACTAACTCAGTCAGTTACAGACTTAATTTCTAGACTGGTACTCAAATTATAAGCAAAAAAGGAAATCATCTTAGGTGTTTATGAACATTCCAATGGATAGTCCCCATCTTTTGCTGAATTCAAATGATATCTCCCAAGTCTTCTGTTTGTGCACACTGATTCCCTATTCACTCTAATAACTAGTGGAATGTAACTTCGTATATCATATTTCTACAGTCACTACATTAGAATCGAGGAACTGTTTAAACATGTATATACATTGACAAAAAGACCTCTTTTATTATACAGTAGTTTCAATGCTTGGCAGAGAGCAGGTTGCCCAGTTATACCAATGCCCTCTTTTCCACAGAATTTACAACTCTTTGATGGTATCTTATTCATTTGATTGCTCATTTATCTACTATATTTTTCTACTACAGATCAAGAAGGATTTTGTCCCTGTTATCACTGTTTTCCTTTCGCTTCTTTGGTAAGACAGGATCTTACATAGATCAGGCTATCCTTAAACTCTCTGTGGAGTCCAGGTTGGTCTTGAACTCCTGATTCTCCTGCTTCACCTCCCAAGTTCTGAGGTTATAGGTATGCACCAACATACTGACTTTCCCCATTATATCTGTACCCAGACTACGTCTGTCACAGTAGATAGTCAACAAATTCTTACCCATTGAATATATCATAACTGCTTACTTATTTTCCTTCAAAGGAGGAAGGAAGACGTGGCCAAGGACATGAGGAAAAATGACATACCTTTCCTTGCAGTTCGGCATTGGACTTTTCTGTGTCCTGAGTGCTTGCTATTTCATCTTCTTTCTCAGAAACGCTTCTTAGTTCGTCGATGATTTCTTGGTGCTGTTTCAGATGTGTGTGAGCAATGTTTAGTTCTGTTTGTAGACCCTTAGTCAGCAAATGAAATGTAAAGAATGTTACAGCCTTTGCTCAACACTGCCTCCCTCTTGCCAGATGACTGGGTTTCTAAAGAAACATTTAACGGATAAAGAAAAGGCTACAGTCTTACTTACGGTAGCATATTCTTTAAGTTGTCTTTTTTCTATTTCAAATGATTCCTGCAATTCCTTTAGATCATTTCTTTCTTTGGTTATAGATTTCATCTTCTCACAATTATCATGAAGTTTCTGAGCCAACTCAAGTTTCTCTGTTTCCACGCGTTCCAATGCCAATCCTTGGTTCTTAAATTCATTCTTTAAGCTCTCCATTTCAGTCATCTTTTCCTGCATCCTACTCACATCTTCTTGTGTACTAAGAAGTAGTTGCTGTTTTTCTTGGAGTTTCTGGTTCTTAGGAGGGACAATTTTTTATAATTATCATGTTGCAGATATTTTGCCAAATTTTTATGTAGTACCATTAACAGAACATTGTCTACATCAATGTAAACAGACAAGCAGCATTAAAAGTAAACTAGCCCTTAAACACAATGTTTATGGTGGGTTAAACAGCTCAGGACCATCTAGAAACTGAGAATGTGAACTTGATTGAAAATGCAACTTTTACACATATAATTGTAAATGTTGAGACTAGATTCTTTTGGATTACAGTGGTCCTTCAAATCAATGACAGAGAAGGACACAGAGAAACCTGGAAAAGCAGATTATGGAAAAATAGCATCAGAGACTGGAGTGCTGCAGCCCAGGGCAGCTGGGAGCTATCAGACACTACTTAGAAGCAAAGAAGGCTTCTTCACTCAGCCATCCAAAGACACGACCGACACTTCAACTTTTTTTTTTTTTTTAAACATTTTTTTTTTTTTTTTTTTTTTTTAGATTTATTTATTATCTATACGGTGTTCTGTCTGCAGGCCAGATGAGGGCACCAGATCTCATTACAGATGGTTGTGAGCCACCATGTGGTTGCTGGGAATTGAACTCAGGACCTCAGGAAGAGCAGTCAGTGCTCTTAACCACTGAGCCATCTCTCCAGCCCGACACTTCAACTTTTAAAACCGAGGACCAAGAACGGTGACGATGCAGCATGTGGAGGCCCACACCTTCGATCTCAGCAGTGGGGAGGCAGAGGCTGGTGGATCTCGGTGAGTTCGGGGCCAGCCTGGGCTACATAGTGAGTTCAAGGACAGCTAGAGCTACTTAGTGAGAACCTGTCTCACTCAACACAAACACACACACACACACACAAAAAAAAAAAAAAACAACAGTGACATAATGCATTTCTCATCTTGTAAGCCACTAACTCTATGGTAATTCTGGTATTACCTTGGAAACTTACAGAGGTTGATCAAGGTGAAATGAGAAAATAAAACTAAAAAGTCAAGACTAAAATATACCATTACAGAACCGTAATTCCCTGTGATACAAATAAATAATATACGCATATCATTTGTTTATTTAGAGACAGTCTCATGCTGTGGCTCAGGCTGGCTTAGAACACACTATCACGTCCAGGCTGGTGTCAAATTTACAGCGATCCCCTTTCTCAGACTCCAAACTGTAGGGATTATAGGCATGAGTGACCACGCCTAGCTTCCCATCATCTTTTACTTTTAACAGGATGGTTATGGGATGACCCAAATAAACTCAAGAGCATCAACTATGACCAGCTGTTGATTTCACTTCTTAGGAGTATGAAAAGACACAGGTTTTAAAGTAAATCCAATTATATGAAAGGGGTTGGGGCTAAAGAAAAGATAGAAAGAAAGCTCCCGAGAACAGCGGCACAAGTTACAGTGTGTCATCAAGCAGCGGCGCTGCACTCATCCTGAACAGAAGGGACTTTGAGTGTGTTTTAGAGTCACCGAGTCCCCTGTCACAGTCTCAGGTCTCACATGTCTTACAATAGCACTTCTCTTTACCAGTGAGTCAGAAACCTGTTAGCGTCCAAGATGGTGATAGTGAACAGTCTTATATTTCAAAGAAACTCCAACACAACTCCATGTGGAGAGAACCTTTGTTTGTTGACTGATATATCTCAAGTACTCAGCAGGGTGTCTAATCCATGGTAGTACTCAATAAATTTTGATGGATGACTATATTATATGATTAATTTGGACCATATAAGGCTGACTGACTCTTACCTAAATATGTTATAATTATACAATCTTTGCAAGGAATGTTAATTAAGAATTCAATTAAAATTGAAACTTCAAATTGTTAACATTGATACTTCTCCCTTTTGGAGATATCCACTATTCCTTAATTTAAGAGTAGAGGAAAAAGAAATTATTAGTAAAATGTGTGTGGTCGGGACAAACAGCCAGGAAGGCAGCACGGGAAGCTCACCTTTTCCTTTAACTCTCCCTCTACTTCTGCTAATCTCTCCCATGCCCTGGAGAGCTCCTCGCTCTTCTTGGTGGCTTCGTCTTTCTCTCGTGCAGCTATCTCTTGCTGCCTTTTGAGTTCATCTCTAAGAAGTCTTAATTCCTCCTGGTTTTCAATAGTCTAGAGTTTACAAAAAGCCCCAGATTAGCATTTATAATATTTGCTCACCTTTATGAAATCAGGAAAACTCAGAAATTACTTTTGACTCAAAATGAAGAAATCGAAGTGATACTACATAGAAAAAGAAACTGTAAAGTGAAGTCAGGTTGCTTTCAGTGGCCAAAAGACTAAAGTCACAGTTTTTTTTCTTATGCTTTATGACTTTGGATTCAAGCACTGTTAAATGACCGGTCAACTCAAAATGGTTCCCACTCATTGCTGGCAGGATATAGGCTACTTCATTATGAAGGCCACACAGCAACAGACCTCTACATGAAGGTCACCAAAACATAACAAGTCTACAGAGAACACACTTTGTGTTTGTTCATTCAGTTTGTTGATAAACCAGACAATTCTAAATATAGAAAATAGAAACAGCACAAAGTGTCAGGTTCTACTGGATCCACAGTGAATTTCCTAAATTATTAATTTCAACCCTACAGATTCTAGAGTCTTGTAACAGATTAAAAAAAAAAAACTGAGCCAGGGATTACTGGCAAACATGAATGACTTAAAACAAAATTAAAAGCTACAATATTGAAGAGAAGCATTTAGGAAGCAATTTAAAAAATTATGTATAATACCAGCAAACTATAACACAACTTTAAGAGAATAAATCATTAAGGATATTCAATGGCTAATTAGTTTATTAAAAAATGTTCAATGTCTTTTGTTAGGGAAAGGCAAAGTTAAATAGGTACATTAGCAAAAAAAGAATGGCTAAAATTGAAAATATAAATAAAGTGCTGGTAAGGGGAAATATGGAGCCACCAGAATTCTATTTGTTGACGGGAATGTAAAATGATAGAGTTGAATCAATCTGGCAAATTATTATCAAGTTAACACATAACACCCAGGCAGAGACATTTGTCGAAAGTCATCCAACCTTACATTTCCATGACATATGTATTACATATAGATTCTACCTGAATAAAGTTAATAAAATCTAAAGTGAAAAGATAGAAATGTACAGCCAACTGCAGAGAGCTAGGTCCTACCATCTCGATATTTTCTTTTAGGTCCATCTTCAATTGTTCCTTTTCTGCAATAATACTTTCCAATGTTTGCTGGAGTCCACTATTCTCCTGCAGTAGAGAGTGTATTTTCCTCTGTTCCTCGGTGACCTCATTATCGTTACCACCTGCAATCAATGTCAGGGCATTTTCAGCAGGCAGACTCTGTTCTTCATCTGTGCCATCCATCTAAAATATGAACACATTAAAGAATTTAAGTCGTTAGCAACTACTTTAATATTAGGGAAGTATCTATCCCTTGTGTTTTGTATCAAGTACTAGTCTCTTATCAACACACTGAGTCTCCTCTACAACCTTAGGAGCTGGCATTATTCCTATCTCTATTTGGTAATTAGGGAACTTAAATTCATTTATGCATTATGCAGAGAGCATATAGCCAGCTTTGGATACAAGTGGTCTGGCTCTAGTACTGGTATTTTTAGATCTGTTCACTGATAAGACCTGCCTATGAAGCTATACACATTCCAATTTTCATGTACAATAAGTTAACCTGACTGTGGACATTCATTTATTCAAACTGTTAGATAATCAAAACATATGCCTTTCCTGTCTACACATCTTCCTTACACATTTTCTAAGTTCTACAATGGTAGTATTCTGGTTATTTTATTTTTTGCTACAAAAAGAATACTGAGGACTTTGCTTCCCTGAGTGCTGATGGTTACAGTTGGAATAAGAAACAACAGACTTTGCATCAAAGTGGGAAACGTGGGCAGTACGTCAAGGGCTGGTCCTGGAGGAAGGGGGCTGAGCTACAGCATTCACCTTTCTTTGCTTCCTGACTGGGAATACGATGTGCCTAACCTCTCGCTTCTGCGGCTGTAGTTCCCTGTTGTGGTGAATTACACCTCTGACACTGTGAGGCAAAGGTAAACCTCCCCTGAACTGGGAATACGATGTGCTTAACCTCTCACCTCTGCGGCCGTAGTTCCCTGTCCTGGTGAATTATAACTCTGACCCTGTGAGGCAAAGGTAAACCTCCCTGAACTGCTTTTGTTAGGGATTTTGTCAGAGCAACAAGCAAGCAACGGATGTAAAACATGGGTTGTAGTGAAACCATGATTCCTCAGGCAGGTAAGTTGGTGCTGGGAAATGACACATTTTGTTATGCTCTACGACTCAGGGAGGAGTGGCCTGGCACCACCTTGAAGGAGAACCTAGTGTTACAAAATAGGCTTCTGTAAAAAGTCTAAGCTTCCAGTATTTTTACCAGACACTTCATGATCTTGTCCCTGTTCGACTCATGTGTTGCCTAGTCTCAAATTCTGTCTTCCTGGCCACTAAGAGGTTTTAAAAGTACTCTTACAGCTTGCTGTTACCTCAGGGCTTTAATATCAGCCATCCTTTGTTCTTGCACTATTTTACTGTCCTCATTTCTCAGTCTTTGGCCCCCCCCCCCCACTTCCACCCTTTGGTCGTGTACTTTCCTACTTATGTTTCTGTGGCTGTCACGGACCGCTGATGAGGCAACTTGGGGAGGAAAGGGCTTATTTCATCTCGCAGGTTATGGTCTATCATTGCAGGAAACCAAGGCAGTGTCTGCTGTTAAAGAAAAGCTTGTAGAAGCATCTGGAAAGTCAACCATCGTTCTTTACCTTCTGCTGAACTTCATCTCTACTTCCTCCCCTGTCCTTTATATGCAAATTCTCGGACATTTCCTCAGCAGCTTTCATTTTCAGCATATTAATTGTTTCTTGGTGTTGTTTCAAAGACTCAAGAGCATTTAGTAACTGTTCTTGAGTATCTACATTCTTTGTAAGAGAAAAAGAAAACGATTTCCATTAGTATGCGAAGCATAGTTACTACTTGATCATACATAACATGACTTCTGCAGTTCTAACAGTTGGCCCATACCATGTTCACAGTGTCCTGAATGTCACTTCGGAGTTGGTCCCTCTCCGTTTGCAGGCTTGCTTGGAGTTGCTTCAGGTCTTCCTTTTCTTGGGTTAAGACTCTTACTTCTTCCAAGGTTTGCTGAAGCCTCTCAGTGAGCAGTGCCCTCTCCTTCTCCGCAGACTGCAGGCTGGAGTCTCTGCTTTCTAACTCCTCTCTCAGCTCCGCCATTTGACTTAACCTTTCTTGGCCCTCACTGGTTTTCTGCTGAAGCTCTTGAGTCTTGTGAGAAAGCTTTAAAGAGAAAGTGTGATACAGTAAAAGCAGAACGTTGTATCACACACAGAGACAGACACATGTGCACGCAGACGATACTCTGAAAACAGAAGCCCATTTCTCTTGTCGACAGTTTGTACCAACCTCGGCCTTCAAGGAATCCAAACTGAAACCAAGGTTTTCTGCTTCTTTAGAGAGAGTTCCTATTTCCTGCTTCATCCTCTCCTTCTCCTCTAAGAGCACTTCATATTTTTGCTCAAGTTCCATGTGAAGGGTTTTCAATGTTTGGCATGCTTCATCTCTGCTTTCGTAATTCAGCTGGGAAGCTGCAAGGTCATCTTTAGCGTTTCCAATTTCTTCAAGTAAACCTTGAATTCTACTGTCTCTATGAGCTACTTCAGAAAATAAGTTTTCTCTTTCTGCAGTTATTAAACAGAGCTCTTCAGATCTCTCATGCAGCTATGGAGAAGAAGTAAGATTTAGGGATGTTAGCAAAATATGATAGATACCCTGAAGCAACTTTCAGCTCTGTCTACAGTAGAGGGCAGTGTTCTTGTCATTAACTCTTCATTTAGCCTGTTGAAATCCATCTTAAATGCCTTTTTCATGATGTCTCTGGGCTCCAGGTAAAGAATACATGGAGGAGTTGGTAGAAACAGCTAACTGAGACTTATCTTTCCTTAGCTAGCATCTGAAAGTAGTCTGTAATGTGACTGTGTGGCAGGCCCTTCAGGTTTTCCTCAAAATTTGAAATCCCTGACCCCCAACTAAAGTCATTTCTAAATATTTAATCTATGGATAAACTATGCTTTTAAGAATTATGTATGAAGCATCATTTTAAATAATTAAATAACCCACAATATATTTATGGGTAGTTCAATCATTGTGAAAGGAAAAGGAGAGAAATAAACAGCCCACAAAAAGAAGGGCAAAAGCCGAGGTTCGCGACTGGCTTAGGGGGCATATCCATGTGGCTCAGTGACTAGCCTGACAATTATTTTGAGGGTCTGAAAACAGCACCTGCTGGCCTTTTCATGCACTGAGTGGTAAAAGGACTTATTGTTTACAGGATAGATAAAATAAGGTTTCCAAGTTCTTTAGCAAGATGTTTGCCATAAAGTACGTACTCAAATTCTTGGCCCTTTTATTTCTTTTTGAAAGATAGACAGACAGAGAAGCTGATAGGTGAGTTTGCAGATGCCTTTACTGGGAAAATTTATAGTGGCTGCAAAAACTATCAGTGTTAACCTTGCTGTATTTCATTTTGAAATTTATTTATTTTTACATGTTTGGGTGTTTTGCTGTATGTATATCTGTGTACCATTTGAATGCAGTGTTCATGGGGGTCACAACAAGGCTTCAGATCCCCTTGGAACTGCAGTTAACAGGATAAGCTGTAATTTGCAATGTGGGTTCTGGGAATCAAACCTGGCTTCTTTGGGGGATTAGTCAGTGCTCATAACTAGTGAGCTCTCTCTCTCCAGCCCTTGCTATTTTTTAAACACGGAATTTTAAATTTAGTCGCTGAGAATTCCACACATACATACAATGTATTTAAATCACATTCAGCCCCCAACCAATTCCTCCTGGATTCCCCTAAATCCCCCTCCCAACTCCGTGTCCTCTTGTTTTGTAACTTTCTAAGTCCAACCAGTCACCTGGGCATATGCATGACTATGCAGCCACCCACTAGACCATGGTAAACCTACTAGGGACCAAACTCCTGAAGAAAACTGTCTCTCTCTCCCCTAGTGGCCATCAATTGCCGATAGCTTTTCAGGCAGCTATAGCTGCTTGAGTATAAGCACACAAGTCTTGTCAAATCTGGAAGATACTGTTTTGCTCTAGCCCCCTCTACTCACTGGCCCTTACAATCATTCCATCCCTTTGTTCTTGATGATCCCTGAGCCCTGGGAGGACATATAAAATACATGTCACAGACATTTGTTTTTTGCATTAAAGAAATTTGTTTTTGAGTCATAGTCTAACAGGGTAGCCCAGGCTGGTCTGGAACTCCCAGTAAACCCATCTCAGCCTCTTGAATGCTGGGATCATAGGCATGAACTACCATCTCCAGCACCTTCTCGTTTCTATTCTTTTTTCTTCAACACAGTGAGTGATGTGACTAGTACCAAGAAGTGGGGACAAACACTAAGGTAGGGGCTAGAAGTATGTGAACACATTTGAAGACCAAACACAGCCAGTGCATGGATTAGGTTACTGAGCACTGTGAGAGCATGAATTCTGTCTTCCCATCACTTGCTGAGTCACATGTTTACAGTGTCTCCTGTCTTACCTCTTTCCTCAGCGTTTCTACCTCAGAGGGTAAAGATTTCAACTCGGAGAGCAAGCTAACTTCTTTTTGCAAAGTTTCTTTTTCTTCAACTTCTTTATTCAGTTCTCTTTGGAGATCAGTAATCCTTTTCTCCAGTTCCAAATTTGACAGCAAACCTAGAAGTTTTTGATAAATTAGCCTATGTCGACAAGAAAGTGATCTAATTTTAAACCACCTCTCAAGTCATGTCCAGTGCATTTGAAAAATAATCTTAAGCCTTTATTATTGTGCCCATAGAAGTATTTATGAACACGGACATTAAAGACATTTAAACTGAATAGTAAATTCTTTTTAAAAAATAAGAGCTTAACAGGCACTTAATTTGGGGAATGTACTTAATCTTTTAAGTGAGGTCCCATGGGCCAAGATATAGGAATTTATATGGTACCTTTGCCGTCTACCAGGGCAGTGAGTTTTGATATTTCTTGAAAAGCAAACTGCAATTCCTTATCTAAATCAACTTGCATTTTCTTTTTTGCCTCCAGTTGGCGTTGATACACCTGAATGTCATTTTCCATTTGCTTACAAGAATCTGAAAGTTCATTCTGTTGGAAAAACATTGAAATTTTGATGACACCATACTGATCACTACAACTATGACATCATAAATTCTGAAAACTACTTACAATTTTCTCCTTCAGCTTCAGATTTTCACTTCTAAGGAAGGCCGACTCTCTCTTGGCATCAAGGGCCACAGTGTCCATATCAGACAATGTTTGCATCACATGTTTCAGGTCTTCAGTGGGTTCCTAGACAGAGGACAAAAGGACTCAGGAGGTCCAGTTTTGGCAGATTTGGAAAATACGCTGGAGAACATACACACACGTATGTCATTCCTAGCTGATCAAAAAGGGTGAAGACAGGATAAAAATTCTGGCCACACTTTTCTATATCATAACAGCTGGTCTGGAATATAATTTAAGAAACTGGTTAGTGTTTAATAAAAAACTTAAACCAGGTATGGTGGCACCCACCTTTAAATCCCAGAACGGGAGACAGAGGCAGGTGGATCTCTTGAGTTAAGAGGCCAACCTATCCAACATATCTAATTTCAAGTCAGCCAGAGCTACACAGTAAAACCCTATTTCAAACCAATCCCCCCACACTGGCACAGAGAAAAAAACAAAACAAAACAAAACAAAACAAAAAAACCAACTAAAACTATTGAAGCATTTATTTCAACTCTCTATTGGTAAAATGCTGATTACACTAATAGCTCATTAATAAAAAATTTATGCTCATATTAAATATATGTAAATTGCTATGACCAAGCCTGGTACACAATTGGCTCAATATAACCATTTACTAGGATGGTTATGACGATATACTAGAAATGTCAAGTCAATCACACAACAAAAGTTAACCCAATTTTACCGATGAGTATGACAAGTCTATTTTCATCTTTTCTGACTTCTGGGCATCTATGTATTTCTGCAGTTCCTTAATCTGATCCTCTTTTTCTTTAAGAAGCTCCACTTTTGAACTTAGTTCATTCTAAAAGAATCAAAGAACAGTGAAACTGAATTTAATAAATGATTTGAACTTAAAATGACAAAAGAACTTATATTTAAAAATTTAAATTGGTCAAAATTCACTAATATTAAAATATAATTCCTCTATTTTCTGTAATCATGTTTAAGTAGAGGACACACATTTTAAGCTGTAGTTACTTATCAAAGAAATACTAAGATAAATGTTTACCTCAAGA
Organism: Peromyscus nudipes; assembly: GCA_902168325.1. NCBI lineage: Eukaryota > Metazoa > Chordata > Mammalia > Rodentia > Cricetidae > Peromyscus > Peromyscus nudipes. The sequence goes on along the minus strand of CABHPH010160289.1, from coordinate 1,177 downwards.
TCTTGATTATATACTTCTGCATGTTTAACTAAATTCTTTAAGTTGGAAATTTCATGAATTAGTTGCATCTGTAAGAGCATGTGAAGAGGAAACAGCAAACCAATTGTTAATAAAGCAAAAAAGAAAGAGAACCAAAAAGAGCATTCTTTACCCCTTCAGAAACACCCATCTCAGAAGGGGCTGAGAGACTAACTGTAGTAGAGCACCTCATAATCTAACAGTCCAAGAAAAGGGGGGTGGAGAGTGGGCCCAGCAGTTCAGAGGACTGGCTCTCCCTCCAGAGGACTCAAGGTCGGTTCCCAGCATCCCGCCAGGCATCTCGACCATCTGAGACCACAGCGCTATAGGATCTGACGCCCCTGTGGGCACCTGCACTCACACATGTACACACTTACACTTAAACACTGACGTATGCACCTCCATGTAATAAATAATAAGATCTTAAAATCCAAGAAGCACTACCCAAACAAACTCAAACCCACAAATCAAACAAACGAGGAAAAGAATCGCAGCACATTTTCATAATTATCGTATAAGGCCACAATGACATCACTAGCAAATTAGCAAACTCTAGTCACAATTTTAATAACCTAGACTTTGGACAGACTGGATTGGTGGAATCTTAGTTTTTTTTTCCTTCTAATTAATTATCCATCTGGCTTTACAATTACATACTTTGACATGATTTGAAGCTGGGTTGGTTTGGGTTAGGGCCACTTCATGTAGGAACTTTAAGCTATTTATTATTACTGCTGTTGAGAACCTACATGGGTGTGGGATTGTCAACTCTTTGTTCATCTGTTCTCAGAAAAACATTGAAAATGATGCTACTGCTTTATGTTGTTCAACTACCTGAAAGTATAAAGGAGAAGCATTTGTCTTCATGTGTTTATCAAAGTGTGTGCACCTTTGAATTTTTGACTACCAGAAACTTTTATAGTAAGCCACAAGAGACCAAAACCAGCCCAAACAACCAAACAGAACCACTTTGTGGAAAGACAAAGCCACTAAACCCTTCAAGATATTTCCATTTGTGCTCCTGCACAAGTGCAATGGAAAACAAATATGGCTACATTAATTACCTCTTGGTGAAATTTTCTAAGTTGTGTACACATATGAAAACATCAATACCCCATCTCAGAACTAAATATCTTCCTGAGAAGGACACTGCTGTTGA